>JAECYV010000032.1:335525-406276 GCA_023014305.1 Lepiota subincarnata
TGTCTCTGCTGTATGAACTCCCCACCCTCCACCTGGCACCAAACAAGACCCATGCACCTGCCAAACAAGGCCCATTCAATCCTTAGCTTCTATTCTCAATTGTCTCTGCTGTATGAACTCCCCACCCTCCACCTGGTTATGTGTATTGGAATATCCAAACATATATTGGACCTGTAGACTGTGGCTGGTTTGACTRCACAGTTGGTTATGAATATTTGTTCCATGGTGATCTACCCACTACCCCACTCACCAAGTACAAATAGTCACTTGCCAATAAGACCCACACCCACCAAACAAGGCCCATTTGATCCTCAATTATCCTTACTAGATTCTATTTTCAATATACTGTGGACTAAATGGGTAACAATGTTCATTCAGAACCCCCAGACAAGGAAGCTCCAGGTCACCAGTCTTTCAGAAAATGCCTGCTTCCCAGAGTCCCTCTTGCCTCCAGACCAAGCTCAAGTCTCAGGTTAGTCAAGATATATTTATGAACTAGGTGCACTACAGGTCGCATAGCACAGATCRCACTCTAATTACTTCACAGGAAACCATAAATTGCAGTGGTGGGGGTRCCCTGTGTTTGTGTCTGTCCATTGTCTGGGRCAGGCRCAAACATGATCCAATGGTGGACCAATTACAYRGTTAAAGGACCAATATGCTATGAAACAATACATGTACAATTGTTTACATTAATACCTGGTATTTGAAAAGTGTGATTTTAAGGGATTTCTTGAATCAGGGCTTGCGGTGGACACTCATCATATGCTCATCGTAYGCCCATCCTGAGCTCCATTTCACTTCTTCTGAAACTTCTATTTTTGGTAGCAATTTCAGCTTGGCTGAAACAGAATTGTGAACCCATTGTTTTTGGTTAGCTAAAATTTAAAATGATATTAAATATTTTGGCATACATTTCACCCCAAAAAGTAATTGCACAATTTAGCTAAATGTAATTTCGGTCCAACACTTATTGTTTATATTACCATTTTAGGGAAATTGTACCACTTATTTTCAGCTTAGCTGAAACTATGACAGTTTTCGGCATTGTTTTCAGCTCTGGTAAATGCATTAATCTCATAATTGTTTTCAGGTCACCACCGAAATTATATAATTACATAAGATTTTTAACTAAGCTGAAAACGCCAACTTTCCGGTGTGACTGGGTCGCAGGGCACGGATGTTTCTCGGGCCGTGAAAGCGGGGTGACCCATGGGTCCTTCATGCTTTATTGGGCTTGACCTTTCGCTACAGTAGCGCCGAAGGCAAAACCAAGCCGATAGTCCAATACCCACGAGTAATGAAATCGCAAGCGAGACGCTTAAAGCAATTACAGCGACAGTGAGATTGTGTCYGCTATTGGAGAGGGCAGAAGCCCCTGCCGCTGTATCCGGAAGCCCTGTCGAGTGGGCGCCCGTGACACCGGGACCGAACGCGCTCGACTGAGCACCAGGCTCAACAGCACTCGTTATGATTGAAGCTTTAAGGGTACATCTATTGCACTCCTGAGATAGTGACAATATTCGGTACATAACGCTTACAGTGGATTGTGAAGTGTATGGCTTGAGTGCCGACGTGGCTAGCACTAGGAGCACAAAAAGAGGAACCATCACGGCAAGGGGGGGAGCAGAACGAAGATGGGCGGTGTTGCAATTCTCATGGCTCATTCATATACAGCTCGATAAATACTGGCTGGCCTCGGGAAACGACGGAGGAAAGTGAGTGCCAAGGAACTTGATTGGTCTTCTCTAGGAGAACCCAGGGACTCTTCGAACCRTGACCTAATATTCAGATGGAAGTGCTCGTGTGGTGCAGGTGCCATGAAAGTTAAAAAGCTAGGGCGAGCGGTTATCAGCGTTTCCGCTCAGAAACAACTGCCTTCTGCAAAAAACACTTAACGCAGATGGAATTACGATGCCGTTGAGCCAATAATAGACTTGGCATGTAGAGGCACGTTGTCGGATATCTGCATTGAATGGCCGATACTTCCTGCTTTGCGTTGAGGGTGAAGGTTTCTTCCGCCGCAGGGGAAGCCTTCTTAGACCATGAGTCGAGCCTCGAGCTAATTAAGAAAGTCTCAGGGCGGGATAAGATCAAAAAGGCGTTCACAAGATGGCTGGGATTATTTGACGCGTGTTGTTTACATGAAGTCGCTGGGACACGCGCTGTTTCCCGGATATCCGTAGTCTTGCGCGACCTGGGCGCTTGATTCACAGACTGGAAAATGGCGTCGCCCCCGGGGCTGGAGGGGGTGTATACCAGAAATGTGAACAATGACTTCGGTTCTGAATAATAATGTCAAAGATAACCGACGATGCCGGTGGCTGGCCAAATCCGGTCAGCGGTCACTGGCGTAGTCGGACCACGGGGATGAAGTATTATGTATACAGTCATAACATCGATCCAGTAACAATGTTCCAATATGCCTCCATCTCAGCATATTCCGGATCGTCCGTGCTATTTTTTCGAATAGGGTGATCCTCCACATCCGTGAGGCCTATCAAAATCGGGCTGTATGTAGCACTATTTCACAATCGTGCTAAATGGTGGGGTGGAGGTCCAAGGCAGTGATTAATTTTGCGGCTTTCCACCGTAGACTCATATTTGAGTGCCCGAGCAAATAATAATAATAGCACCCGTGGTGAATGGTGACAGTGCTCTATTCAATGATCTATTGCAATCGAGGAAAACCGATTAGTACTACCGTGACCACATACGCATGGCTTCCTATGATACTCAACATATCRTCAGCAATGYCCCAGGGGACAGCTGGATGCAACCTTACTTGGACCTTTCGGGTCCYGTTGAAGTTTGTCGTTTCCCGAGACAATCGTTAGTAATAGGTTTATCGATCGGGCGCTTCGGCCAAACTTGTCAGGCCGCCTCGATCAATGTGGTAGCTGGAGAAGATTAAGTTTTACATTTCGGTTGCCGTTTTTATTTTGATAGCTAGGCTTGTCATGGGTGGGCGGTTATGCATGTCTTGCTTGAGAGAAAGATGTTTATCCCACTGGCCCRTGACGGATTAGCGGATGATATGGGATGATCCCAACGTGGACTGTATATCCGAGCCGCAGAAAGCAACCAGCTCAGGCTTGATTGGTAGTCCCTACTTGTGTAATAGGAATAGGTAGCCACTATGCCGTGGGACTCCTCGGAGCACTACATGATATACTGACAATATCTCATCTCATCATTAATTAAAGATTTAGCACCCACTTGTGCAAGTCACGAATCGCGGTCAACAGTAGTATTATTTTTCCTAGAAATATCAACTTCTGATTGATTCTGCCATCCCAAAGCTGAACAAATTTCTCGGCATCAATGGCACCAGTAGCTTCGTGCCCCCGTCAGCTCCTTCATGATGCCCAAAATTAATAATTCTACTTTTACAATAGATTAGAGGTCATGTGTCGGTGTAAAAATAGAATTTTACTCCTCTGCGCTGATACAGCAGAGACACAGGATTCGAAACGAGGCTCCTACATTAACAAATTTGGCAAGCCTTGTATTTTTAGATCATTGAATATTCTTCTGAGTACTGAAGCGGTTGGTGAAGCCACACTGTCAGGTCTACTCGAGCTTGGCCGGCAAATCGCATATTGCAAAGCTACTCACAGGGCCTCAGAGTCTTGTCCATAGCCTCCAATGTAACCCAACCTCGCCTACCCAAATCATATTCAGGTCCTAGTTTAGTATTCATCTGTTCCATTAATTAAAAGAAGATCCACGACACTCCTCCTCCTCCACATCAGATAGATTAGTGCATTTTCTATGATTGTTTGATGGATGATGGTGCAGCATCACTTTTGGCGCACACWTTGGGGTTCTTGAGCCTTATAAAGTGTCGAATGCCTGTAATGCCCTACCTACTGTGGTGGCCCCCCTACACTACTTTGATACTCAGCCACCAAGAGTTGGTGCGCATAGCCTTTTGCGCCGGGATTAAGCCATGCTCGATGCTATAGCGGGCTCCCTCCTCACCGAATGGGCAAGTATTTATTCCRWATCAGATAACTACTCGCTCACTAATCACTAGTACATCGATGGTATGATGTCCCGGTTCTTCAACTGCTTGGCTATTGGGCTCATGTATTTAACTCTGGCAGCATCGATGATCACACTTTATGTAAGAAAGACTCAACCATAGTTTGGTCTACAACTTATCCACCAAAAGGTGTTCGAATATTTTTTGACACTTCCAATGGAGGTGTCTCTTATCTGGTCAGGAAAATGGAATGCAGTCAAAGTCCTTTTCCTGTTCAATCGATATTTTCCAATGGCCGAATTTGTCCTCAACTATTTACGGGACCATGTGCTCCATACACCTAAGGATTGCTTTCCCGCCATACGAGCCAATATGTGTGGGTTTCTTGTTATGCCGTTTAGGTGGTGTATAAGCTAACTTCGTATCGGTTCAAGGGGAATTTTTGATTGGTGTATATCTAGTTGAGGGTGAGTGTGCCGTCTATCAACCAGAATAAGCTACAAATGGGGGTGTATTTTATTCCAGTTGTATTCACTCTTCGTACATGGATAATATGGAGGAAGAACATACTTGTTGGCACTCTCACAATGCTGTGGCTGGTAGGAACCTTTATCTATAGCGGGACAGTTGTAGGAAGGGGCGCCGCTCATATCCAATGTATGTATCTTGATAACTGCTGTCTCTCCTTCTGAAGGTTTAGGTACCACTCCCAACAGACATCGATATCTATCCACTGACCGCCTGCTTGGGGGACTWGAGCCACACCGATGTATATATGCCCTTTGTCCTGATGGCTCTGTATGATATAGGTTTCATTCTTTTCAGCTGGCTCTGATTGTCCTCGGAGAGCTGATAGATCGGTTTTTCTAGCGATCCTTATCCTCACGCTCGTTCCATTTGTCAGAGAATGTAAGAACATTAACGATATAACCCCTTATTTAGCACTCAATTGGGAGCATTTCTGCTGTAGACCAGAAGCCGGGAATTACCTTTTTTAAAAAGAGCCAGGTATTCAGGGTAATTTACACTGAAGGTAAGAGTTACTCCGCGCATCCTGGGACACTCCGCCAATCAATCCTTCAAACAGGAATCCTATTCTATGGCTTTCAAATTGGTAAGTCATGTGTTCCAGACGTCGACACACAAAAATCATCCAAAATAACGCTTTTCGAAGTCGTTTCCGTTTCGACAGCGGTCCTGGTTCGGCAGCTTGTCAGTTCAAAAAACATCACACTTTCATCCAAGGCTGGTTTTTTCTGACGAAAAATTCCCTTTGATTGTTTTAAGCCAGATACTCCTTTCCTGTCACTTTAGTATGTCGAGCTTTCACCAATTGTCTTTTTTTTTTTTTGACATTCYATCTTAGCATATTCCGGACTGTCCGTGCTATTTTTTCGAACAGGGTAGTCCTCCACATCCGTGAGGCCTATCAGGATCAGACCGGATATAGCACTATTTCACGATCGTGGTGAATGGCGACAGCGGAGGATCCAAGGCAATGCTCGGTTTTTATGGCCTTCTACAGTAGACTCGTATTCAAGTGCTCGAGAAAATAACGGTAATAACACCCGTGGTGTATGACGACAGAGATTTCGAGTGATCAAATCCAATGCATCCACACGCGCTTATTGCAATGGCCCGAAGACGAACTAATTAGCACCGCCGTGACCACACACCTACGGCTTCGTATCTGTGATATGACCCTACATGGACCTTTCGGCTCCCGTTGGAGTATGCCGTTTCCTGAGGCAGCCATTTATCGATCGAACACTCCGGCTAGACTTTGTGAGGCGGGACCACTTTGATCACTGCGGTAACACAACTTTCTCAGTAAAACAAATCGAGATCTCAACGTCGTCCGTTATCCGTGTATTCCATAAGATGATTATAATAATAGAAGATTGTGGTATTGTGGGTGAGAGGACTCAAATACACGTCGAATGCCATCCGACGCAGATAAATAAGTAAAATAGGGATGCATCTAGAAGAAAACTAAAAGAACAAGCCGGCTCACTGCTTGCCAGGTGCCACAAAGTCTCTTGACAAGTCGATCTCGCCTTTGAGATGTGTGTTGGTGATGCGCACCTGGCGCTGTCTTAGTGCACCGCCTTTCTTGCCCTTTTTTTCATTGTGGGTACTTTGGGCACGGGGGTTTCTGCGTTTGTGATTTG
The DNA here is from genome assembly GCA_023014305.1 of Lepiota subincarnata. Classification (NCBI taxonomy): domain Eukaryota; kingdom Fungi; phylum Basidiomycota; class Agaricomycetes; order Agaricales; family Agaricaceae; genus Lepiota; species Lepiota subincarnata. The sequence goes on from JAECYV010000032.1 coordinate 341,685, forward strand.
AAGACCGTCTGTGATGGTGGTGTGAGTTGTAAGGAAAAGGGGGAGAAAGAGACGAAGGGATAGGCAMYTGAAACCAACTGTTTGAGGAGATCTGCGTCGTTGGGTACTTTGAGGGAATGCCAGAGGTCAAGGAATGTTTCCACCGGCTTCATCTGTCGGTTTTGTTTCGTCCCAGGACACCATCCGGAGCTGACCGTCTTTGACTGTGCGCGTTACCAACACCTCGCCCTCTTTCTTTAGTTCTTCGATCGTTTGGGGAGCCTCCTTCCATGATTCCTTGAGAGCACCGACGGAGAGGCCTACGTTTTTGCGTGTCAGTCATTGGATTTCGGTAAAGAGAACCGGTTTTATGCGACAGTTAACAGTAGCGAGTGCAGTGAGCAATGGTGAAAGYGGGGAGCAGCGAGCAGCGGTAGTAGTGGTAGGAAGAGCAGGGGGCGGGGAGTGGTGGTAGCAGCAGTGTTGGGGCAGGCTCACCGGCTGCTGAGAGAGCACCACAAGCAGCGGGGGCAACGGCAGCAGTAGCGTCGGGGGGCCTACAGCTAAGCGAGTGCGAGGAGAGGCGTGACTGCCAAATTGTTGGCATCAACGCGTCATTACTAAGCGTCGCGTGATTCCTGCAGATCACATGATCATACAAAGTTTCAGAACCTAAGGGAGTGCGCAACTAGCAGTGCCTCATGTAGCACACTGAACTGTTCCTTATTCCGTGACAAGCACATGGGTCACTTCTTGGCCTTGATGGCGTTAATACTGTCATTGCAAACGCGCTGAAGAAAGAAAAACATTGTRGCGTACTTTGGATGTATCTCCTAGTAAGTACTCGCAAAAACGAAACAGGACACTCTAGATACTATCTCTAGACTATTGGTCCCGAATGAAGTAACATGTGCAATCAACCTAAGTATAAGAGTAATCACGGAACCGGGTACGGACTTTGGACACACGACTGTAATGACCGGACAGATGATGCGCGCAGTGGGACCCCCCTGGAAGCGAACACTGGAATGTGGAGATCTATCAATCTGGGGTCATTTGTTGATCACTGCGACTAGAATACGCCACAGTCCTTTCCGCCTGCTGTTGGTTATATCTCATAACCAAGGACATTCCACTGACACTTCTGCTTGGACCTTTCGACCATCGTTCCATCACGGCAGGTGCCSCGATTATCCCCGYGTAATCTCCCTCACCCTCTTCACAATGCCTTGATGCTTCGTGCGCAGCCCGGGCCGTGTCAGGCTATCAGGAAGTTGGTAAACATCGGGTCGTGGGTGGTTGGTTCTCTCCCCACAAGCCCTATCCATCGAAAGCGGCTTGACAAGTCCTTAATTTCATGGTCATCCTACAGGGGGGAATAGCAACTTCAACTTTACARGTCCGCTGCCGGGAGGTGTATCAGCTTGGGCCTGGAGCAGCTTGGTGATTCATACCGGCGTTCGAGTTCCCTCGAATCATTAGTACTAACATCACCTTCGACCAGTTTATTTTCTACCCTAGTTTATTCAAAAGACCTTCTACAGCCAATAAAATATAGACAGCCAACAACAGATCCAGCCCCGAATGACGAATTCAGAAAGCGATGACGGAGAGGAAAGGAATGGGGGTAGGTTGGAACAATTCGGAGCTTAGCTACCCTACAAAGTTTGGTARGATTCTGCGCTCCCGCTCACTGGTCCCTTGGTGATCCAGTAAGGTCCAACCCGAAGGCGACTGTAATTATATAATTTGTACATCTCATTGCAGAGATTTACATGAATTCCAGTGTAGACAATTGGACGTTTTGATTGTTTTTCTATAGGGGGTTTTTATCTAAGCTGATTTCCCAGTCAAGTCATCTCTTTCCAAGCGATGTCCTCGTGTGGCCAGGTGGCTCCCCCCACAGCATCAAGGGAGCTGCAAAAATCTTCGTCACTGATGTTGGAAATGCCGGGTATCAAGTATCATTGAAGTTCTGCAGTTGGCCCTGATTCCTGGTCTTGTCACATACTCAGGTTGAGGCTCTCTCAAAGTCCGGCTCGCCCACCTCTGGCCGCTAGTGGATGCTGGCGGAAGGTGTGGCCTGCAACTACTACCGTACTCACAATCTATAGGCTATCATAGCTACTGTATGTCGAGAACATCTCACCATGGTAACAAGACTTTATACATCCCATTTCTGAAAACTTCCACCTTCGGCGGCCAACTATGCCACACCAGGCGAATCCTCCGTAACTGTCACTCACATGTTCCTGAGATCTGATGGACATGTGGCATATTTCGGATTCTTTCTCACAAGCCATGGAAGCCTGTTTAGTTCACTGCACCGAGTTATTCTCCTATTGGCACTCTCAACCGCGGATGAATGCCAGAACCAAGGGACGAAGGAGCTCACAAATAGCTGCTGCGACGCTCAGAGTCTGTTCTCCGGTTTCTCTGAGGACCTGTTCTTCAACATCAGACATCATGATGGTTTTACTTGTTGTTATTGCTGGAACTGGGACTCTCACAGGCGCCTCAGTCTGTAAAATCAACCAAGATCCTATTGTTAGCTCAAGTTCTGGATTGTTCACATTCAGAGATAAAGGTTTGCGATGTCTCAAGACGTGTACTTGTTTCCACCTGCTCAGCCTCTAGGCTGCTACTGGCGCGGTTTACTCTTAACCCCATCAGCTGTCCACTCGTTTCAAGTTAAACACTCTTTTCAAGCCGACCACTCTTTTCGTTTTCTATGTCGATCCCCAAAACAATTGATGACAGGGACGGYTCTATCGAATACTCGCAGGGAGCTGATGGTCGCTGGACACAGGTCGAAGACGAGAGCAGCTTTGGCGGAACTGCAAGTAGAACTCTGATAAAGGGTGCCACTGCAAAGTTGACATTCCAAGGTACCCATCTTCTACCATTCCAARGTTTTTGCAGTGTTGAAATTTCCATAGGAATATCAATCCAGGTTTTTGGGACCATTAAGCCCGCAGGAACCTCCTCTTCGTATAGCATCGATGGTTCAGAACCCCAGAAATTCCACAAKGACCCTAATCCCACCGACTCCAAGCTGTTCAAGCAGCTTTTTTACACCTCTCCACAACTCGAAGATGGAAAGCATACACTAATAATAACAAATCTGAGCGACAACTTTCCCCTTCTGTTGGATTTCATGGTCATCACCACATCTTCCCCATCACYGGCACCATCACCTCCCGCTGTCCTTCCGCCCCCTCACACGTCGGCTTTTCCCACGGGGACCACTGATATCACTCAGTCCCCTGGTCGTCCCACCATCACAGCGTCTGCTGTCGCTGTAAACCAGCTTGATCCACCGGCGAAGACCCCCGCTCAGTCTATCGGTGACAGTAACGGGATTTGGACGACAACCCTCATAACCCGAAACGGCACCACTGTCACGGTCTCAGTTCTTTATACTYCAGCAACGCACCCGGATCCTCTTTCGCCCAGTGCCCTGTCGGATCTTCCAGCTGCTTCTAACCTTGAGAAGAATGCTTTTCCCAAGTCCGCTATCGTTGGCATAGCYGTAGGCCTAACAGTGGGGATGGGAATAGTTATATGTTTGATCTTTTTGTGGCGCTTCCGCAAGCGGAGGCTTAAATCCTCCCGTCTTGCTCCTCGTCCACTACTCCCTGCTCCAAATACACCAGAAAGCAGCCCGACTAGATTTGGGCTGCAGCACCAGACTGTTCAGGCAACAGGACCGGCCCGGGGACCCCTTGCAAATGCCGAGGGCTCAGGGCCTGACGCCRCTCCAGCGTGCAATCCTGCATATGGTGAAAAAGTACACCCTACATTCGACTACAAGAAGTTAGCAGAAACTAGGTCCAACCTACTTGCATCCCCCGCAGCACAGGACAGAACGCGCTCATACCCATTGCCATTGGCTGCGACGTCCAGAGAAAGAGACAACAACCATATCAACGATGTTCTTGGCCCCAGCATGTTGAATCAGAGGACCTCACTTTGGAGTCCTTCAACGATTGGCTCGACAGGGGAAACGGATTCTGTTGATGAGTTACCACCTTATCCTGGGACGGCTCGATGGAGTGGAAAGTTCGACTAGGGCGATACCAGTTTCCAAGATACCCAAATTTCTTAACTTGCGATGWWTTTCCACSATATGTATCGGTGATCTAGTCCTTGGTTTGCGAGCGCTTTCTTGGAGTTGCACTCTTGGGAGTTTTCTCGTTGATAAATCAGTTTTCTGGGTCGYTGTAGCTGTACCCAATGCCACGAGACGGACTARTGGGATCGAACGATGAGCGTGTGCATATTAAGTTAGTGTCGCCATACCTCGGTAACWTCAGATCAGGTACACGGTCGCCCTCGGCTCGAGGCACCTACGCAGAGCCACGCCACTACTTTTTCTAACTTCACGGTACTATRCTCTCTGCTTGAGGTTATGGTACGTTGCACATGGAGCCTGGGATCGTAAGTGCACCATCTGAGCATAAGGGGTCAGTATAAAGTTCGCAGAGGAACTCGCGTTGGGAGGCTATGAGCGAGATCATCTAGTCTCTTTTCATTATCGACGGCATGTTCTTCGAGTCCGGAATCTAACTCGGCTGTYCGTGCCGTGCGTCCTGATAGACCTCGACTGAGATTGGTTGGGGTTTCRAAGGGCTATTTTTGGGCTGGTGACCATGTGTTCGGATGCACCCGCGATCACTTGAGCCCTGACATTCATAATCGACAGCCGTTTGTAGGATCTTTTGCCYGACTCATAAAAAACCCATTTGGCTTATAACAGTTCCACTGCACTTCACTAAGCTCGCTGTAGTCCCAATTTTGAAGTCAAACGAGTTTTKTCTGGTGTAACTCTTGTTGCTGCTGTGATCATGATACGGTGATGTTTGGATGGTTGCGGCCTCTAGTATCAAAGACACGATCAGAGCAACTAGTAACTCTGGCTATCAGCCTCTTATGGCGAGGTCCTCGACGAAAAATCTCACTTTCWTCCCCTGGCAGTGGCACCGGTCATCATACTCTCGTCCTTCCATTCCACTCCTTATATCCAGCTATCGAAAACCGCCACTCTTTCCCGCTATTCTTCACAACACTCATGGTCTCTCAGGACATTGATGACAGAGACTCTTCKATCGTGTATTCGACCTTGTCTGGTGTGAGTGACTGGGAGAAAATTAAGGGATCCAGCGGTGAGCACGATGAGACTATAACCGAAACCCACGTCCAAGGAGCAACCGCAAGCTTAACGTTCCGAGGTGAGGCAGACTCTCTACTTYAGGCCCGCCCAAAACTCACGCCTTTGCTCACTAGGGATATCAATTACGGTGTTTGGGATTGGGAATAGCTCTTCGAGCACGTACAGCGTGGATGGTTCGGAACCAGTGCGGCCTCCTGCYGGGAATACAGACTCTAAGGGTCAGCCGGAATACGGACAGTTGTTTACTTCCCCAGATCTTTCTAACGGGGAACATACCTTGAAGATCACCGACGACCTCGGCCAACTGCTAATATTGGACTTCTTTCGTGTCCTCTCGCCGGATATCCCAACTACCAACAGTACCATCACCTTCCTTACTAATTCTCATGTGTCTACCAYGGTGCCACTTACGACACCGTTGACCACGTCTGCAGACTCCGTTTCTAATCCCACCCCAACCGAAACCTCCACTGAGCCTGCSGTGGTGCCCCAAYCCACATCGGACACTACAAATGTGTCTGGATCAGGGACCTCCATCTCGACAGTCACATCTAACCARGAGAGCTCCACGTCGGTGGTCGCCTCCAATCCACGGAGCYCCACTCACTCAGTAACCYCCAATCCCAGCRCTATTCCTCTGCCCTCCACTCTGCCAGGATCCACAACCAGGTTTTCCACTTCACYAAGCCGTACCAGCGGAGCCCAGCCGACAACTTCATCTGCTARCAYCTCAAACRCACCTCAKGCCTTKACAAGTTCACTATCCAGCYCTGCYATCGTTGGAATTGTCATCGGCTGCCTGATACCACTTCTTTTGGCAATCGCTTGTATCTGTATCTGGCAAGCACGGAGGAGGAAGCGCGGGTCCGGTYTGACCCCCTATCCRCTTGATTTCTCRTCTCATTCRAAAAATGGGGGCTCGGTTGGGACTRTCTTGGACATCGGGAGACAGCCTTCCAACCGACATGRATCAACGGAAGGGCTCATGGAATCTGACATTATCCCTTCGTTTCCTCCAAATAGCGAGCACCCTCCTGCTGCCCACAACAATAGTAGTCCCACCGCAAATAGCGTGGAATCATTTGAGTCACAACAGTACGCGAATATGATGCCGGTTGCTCCGAGGACRAGTTTGTGGTCGGGGGAGGATGGCTTTTCGCAAACAGAAACCTTTGTCGATGGTGTGACGCGCACCCTTACAGTGRCTTCTGCTGGGATTCCAGGAGCCCCGCACCGAAGAGGCAGGTCTTTGAATACTGCAGAAAAAGGGATGAGGAGGAATGAGGGCCTCATTGATTTTCCATCACGTACCGGAATCGCGATCTAGTTCTCTGGGGACCCAGAGGTGTCGAAGCGTGAGCGCATTCAGCTTGATATCTCATTGACTTCATATTACACATTTTAAATGGACATTGTAGATACATGATTGGACTTTAAACTACTCTAAGTAGCAAGGCCGACTGAGCCAGACCCTGTATTTCGTGCATAGACACTTTTTTGGATGCATCAGTGGACATGCTCTAGGTAGCAAAGATAATATATAAGTTACATCGAGTAAATAGCTGTACACGTTCTTTTTTCGTTCAATTTCCGGTTTGACTTTCGATGCTGAAATCACGGTGGATCGAGACGAGAGTGGTGCATCTGGAGTTCGATATGTATATGAAGCCTGGAGGTTGCGCTGGCTCGCCTTCGGCGAAGGACCTGATTAGGACAACAACAACGAGTCAAAGGGTCACGGCCGAGATCAAGAATCCGCCAAGGGCGAAGACGCGGCGGATGTGAAAAATCCTGGGGCGATTGAGGACATCCTTGAGTCGGAAGTTCGATCAGAGTCTCCATTATGGCGAGTGGAACTGGGTCCAGTACTGTTAAGAAATGAGTTTCAGCTGCGCTCTATTTCTCCGACATTTGCCTAACTTCCAGATCCGAGCCAAAGAGTGTCTCTCCTCAAGATGTCTCCTCAAGATGTCTCCTCAAGATTCTCCTCAATATATCCCGTGCATCTACCCCAACGATGGAATCTCTACCGCGGGAGCCATTACTACTACAAGATCCAAGTGTACTGTGCTAGAGGAGGCAGCCGGCGTGCTGGTTTGCCCGCTGAGGCTATGCTCTATATGCAATTCAGGCCCAGTCTTGGTATTGATGCATGCGCGCGAGGGTAGCCGAATGAGCGGTGTTGGTCCCATGGATCCCCTTGACAGTATTTGGGGTGAGAGGCTTGGTTTATGAGGTTTTAATCCTTCATTTCATGCGGTTATATTAACGAGGATAGGTGCAGGGTTTAGTGAATTTATTGTGTGATCAGAGTCTGAAGTCCGCGAGGCGAAGACTGGACTTCAGGTTATGCGAGCGGTTCCTTTATAAGCTAAACTACATAGGAGTAATTACCGAAAGTCTGAAAAGTTCGAGACACGGAGAAAATTGTCCTCTTGTACTACGTCACTAAAAGGTTCAATAATTTGGAGAACAAGAGAGTACTATAGGAGAAAAGATCCGACGCGAAACATAAGATCCGATGCGAAACATAATCGGTGTCTCGTCGTTAATCTATGACATATATGCATGCACCGATTTTCGTTGGATCTTCTAGTCATTTCACAGTAGGCAGCGCCCCCAGCCTCTGAACTGGTCTGCCCAGTATGACTAGTTCATTCATTTGGCGATACTTATCTGAATGCCACCCGAGTCTTGTCTCCGAAGAAGTCGTTCGTTAGTTCTTCTCTGACCCGGACAACGCTGGTGTATGGTATATAACAAGGTAAAAGTGGGCAATCCCCAAACGGCGTGAGAAGCATCTCAACCTGCCATGCGACTCCCTGACCCCCTCAACAGCTCATACTGATTATAGTATGCGCGCAAACTTGGATGGAGAGCCCCCAAAACAATACGCTCCAATATAGCTGCAGTCAGCTTCCCACCATCCTCGTGCCCGTACGCACTAAAGGGGACCGTATCAACCATGTCCTACAAATAGGCCAATAAGCGGCGTCCACTGATCTGGGGTGGTTCTGTGCCACGTACATTGTTGTTCCCGTGTATGAGTGCGCGGAGCGTCGGCTCTGCTGCAGGGCAGTTCCCAATTTGGACAAACTGAATTCCGATGGCATTTTGATGGTGACCACGCTTCCTCATCTGTCGTGCTGCAGCCTCGATGACTGGAGCAGGAGGGGAATCGGCGTCTGGAATTTGCTGGATAAGTCGCCTAAGTTCTCGAGAACTGTGATCCTACCGGGGACACCATCCGTAATCACAATAATATCTAAGGGTGGCTCTGATGAATAGCTTGCAGGGCCGGACCTTAATGCTTCATCCAGACGATCGATCTGTTCGTTCAAAACCCTCTTGAGGGCGGCTCCTGTCGGCGTTCCTACTGCAGATCAATGGATGAGGCGATTTGGGTGGCAAACGAGTGGATCGAAATAGACTGACTCGTCGGCGAGACCTGATTAAATACTTCAACTATTTCATTTACACCCTATCATAGGCACCGAGCATTCAGCTGATGCGGAAGTAAAAATGAGGTGAGTTATGCAGTACCTGAATACCCCTCTTATGCAGAGAGTCGTTGAAAAACCGTATATCAACACTTCGAAAATGGAATTCTAACGCATATTCCGCAATTTGGGAAAGTGCATCCCTGGTCTCGTCCCAAGGATCCCCTCTCATCTAGGTCATCAAATAACTCTCAGCTAATGGATATTGTATCGGTTTCGAATACTTACAGAGCTGGAATCATCGATGACAAAGACGAGGCGATAATCCCTATCTCAAAAATGTATCAGTTTCAATGAACCCAGGAATCAAAGAAAACGATGTACCGTAAGTACTCCTCAATGGTCTCTGGCCGCTTTTGATCCAGTAGTGGATTATAATCATCATTGACCGTTTCCGCTACTGGTTTCCCAGGGCGCATGCGACTTAATGCCTGCTTAGTTAATCCGTCCGTCTCTACGAGTTCTCGAACGTCAGGATGGAATTCCTCATCCCGGCCCTTTGACATGTGTGCAAGCACTTCGGATTTGGACAGGAGCTTTTCTGATCCAATTGATTCTCCAATTGAGGGGGAGCCCCCCAAGGGAGGATTTAGGGCCCTAGCCTCGGACTTTGCTAGGCCTGTAAGCGTTTCTTCATGCTGTAGTGCGCGAGTCCTGCGGCAACGCCTCAAACAATACCAAATTAATCCCATGATAATAGGTAAAACAAGGCCGAGAGAAATGCTGAGACCGATTACTCCGGGGGTTGTGAGGTTACCCCCGCCACCGGAGGGGCCTGGAGCGCCAGCCGGAAGTCCTGAAGAACGGGTGCTAGAACCAAAGGCGCTCGTAGGTACCAGAGCGCCTTGTGTTTGAACACCCCCGACAGCACTTGTTAGTGTTGGCGCAACGGCGATGGCGCTCGATCGGCCAGTAGTGCATCTGGTGTAGCCGTGAGATATAACCAGCACTCAGCATCGCGGGGCTCACGGAGGCAAATGGTGGCCGCGTATGGGTGTGCTCAGCACCAAGAGTGTAAAAAAAGGGATCATGGGTTACAATTGAACAAAGACGGGCACAGCGGCTCTTAAGGTTTACTCGTACACAGCTCTACCTGTATAGTTCGCTTGAGGAACAAAACGAGCGGAACACGAGGAGGGCACTTTGGTGATTGATCTTCCCTTTCAGAACCTAAGCACCTCGAGTCAGAAGCTTAGTAAACTAACTCAGATGTGCTATGCCTGATCCAGCGCTGTGGAAATAGGGCAAGGAGTCACCGAAGTTCTGCAGAAGGGTTCCAATCCAAATGAACCGACAGATTGCCGCCAGGCCTGGGCACACTGACGGATATATGTACAAAACGGGAAATACATCGTGTTTTGCATCCACAATTACCGTATGTAGGTAAATCGTGGCTGTTATCTTGGATGATTATCCCATCATACTTCCCCATCTCCGCCAGGCAAAATTTCCTTCCACAGCATCTGCCCCTGTTGCTTATACAGTAATCTGGTTAATTCACATCTTATATGGTATTCCACCAAACTGAAAGGGCATAATTGACGTTTGTTCTTGCTCCTCTAGATTCATTCTCCTCTAAAGTCTTCGGATAAACTCTGCACTCTGTCCATTGGATATTTTAGCACTGGGGGCAATTCTTTGTTCTAAAAATAGACTAGACTAACTACTGATTCCGTTTGATATACATAGCAGACCCGGGCTTTCCGACGGTACAGTTAACGGCAAACACTTCCATGTGTCATATACTTATGAGCCTTTCTCTCACCAGCTCGAATGCATCTCGATCGCTCAAAAGCTGTGGGTATACAATGGACCGGCTGTAGACGGCNCTTCTGCTGGGATTCCAGGAGCCCCGCACCGAAGAGGCAGGTCTTTGAATACTGCAGAAAAAGGGATGAGGAGGAATGAGGGCCTCATTGATTTTCCATCACGTACCGGAATCGCGATCTAGTTCTCTGGGGACCCAGAGGTGTCGAATCGTGGGCGCATTCAGCTTGACATCCCATTGTCTTCGTATTGCGTATTTTACATGGACACTATAGATACACGATTGGACTTTAAACTACTCTAAGCAGCAAGGGCGACTGAGCCAGACCCTATATTTCGTATTTTGCATAGACACTTTTTTGGATGCATCAGTGGACATGTTCTAGGCAGCAAAGACAATATACTTACATTGAGTAAATGCTGTACACGTTCTTTTTTTTGTTCAGTTGCTGGTTCAACTTTCGATGCTGAAATCACTGTGGATTGAGATAAGGGTGGTGCATCTGGAGTTCGATATGTATATGAAGCCTGGAGGTTGCGCTAGCGCACCTTCGGCGAAGTCTTGGTTAGAATAACGGCAACGAGTGAAACGAGTGAAAGGGTCCACATTATATGGATCTACCCTAACGATGAAATCTTCACCGCGAGAGCCATTTCCACTACAAGATCCAAGCGTCACTGTACTGCCCTCGAGGAGGCAGCCGAACGTGCTGGTTTGCCCGTTGAAGCTGTGCTCGATATGCAATTCAGACCCAGTCCTGGTATTGATGAATGCATGTGAGGGTAGCCGGATGAATGGGGTTGGTTCCATGGATCCCCTTTGCAGTATTTGGGGTGGACTTGGTCTATGAGTTTTTAATCCTTCATTTTATACGGCCTTATGCATGCACGAATTTTCGTTGGATCTTCCAGTCATTTCAAAGAAAACAAAGCCTCCGCGACCAGCTCATTTATTTTCCGATACTTATCTGAATGCCACCCGAGTCCCGTCTCCGAAGAAGTCGTTCACTAGATCTTCTCTAGCCCGGACAACGCTGGTGTATGGTAATTAACAAAGTAAAAGTAGGCGATCCCAAACGGCCTGAGAAGAACCTCAACCCGTCATTCGACTCCCTGGCCCCCTCAACAACTCATACTGATTATAGTATGCGCGCAAACTTGGATGGGGAGCACCCAAAACAATACGCTCCAAGATAGCTGCAGTCAGCTTCCCACCACCCTCGTGCCCGTATGCGCTGAAGGGGACCACATCAACCATGCCCTACATATAGGCCAATAAGTGGTGTCCGCTGGTTCGGGTGGTTCTGTGTCACGTACATTATTATTGCCATGGATGAGTGCGTGGAACGCTCGCCCTGCTGCAGGGGAGTCCCCAATTTGTACGAATTGAATTTTGATAGCGTTTTGGTGGTGATGACCCTTCTTCATTTGTTGTGCCGCAGCCTCGATGGGCGGAGCGGGAGGGGATTCGGGGTCTGGAATTTGCTGGATAAGTTGCCTATGTTGTTGAGAATCGCGATTGACGTACCGGAAACACCGTCCGTGATCACAATAATATGCAAGGGTGGCTCCGCTAAATAACTTGCAGCCCCGGATTTTAATGCTACATCCAGACGACGGATCTGTTCATTCAAGACCTTCTCGAGAACAGCCCCTGTCGGCGTTGTCGCTGCAGACCAATAGGTGAGGCAGTGTGGGTGGCAGACGAATGGATCGTAGTAGACCAACCCTCCGGCGAGACCTGACCAAATATTTCAACTAATTGATTTACACCCTATCATGAGCACTGGGCATTCAGCTGGTGTGGAGGTAGAGGCAATTTGTATAATACCCGAATACCTCTCTTGTGCAGAGGATTGTTGAAAAACCGTATATCAACACTTTGAAAATGGAATGCTAGCGCATATTCCGCAATTTGGGAAAGTGCATCCCTGGCCTCGTCCCAAGGATCCCCTCCCATCTAGGTCATCAAGTAATACTCAGCTTAATGGACATTGTATCGTTTTCGAATACATACAGAGCTGGAATCATCGATGACAAACACGAGGCGATAGTACCTATCTCAAAAATGTATCAGTTTCAATGAACCCGGTATCAGTGAATATAATGCACCCTAAGTACTCCTTAATATTCTCTGGTTGCTTTTGATCTAGCAGCGGATTATAATGGTCATTGACCGATCCTGCCATGGGTTTCCCGGGGCGCATGCGAATTAATGCCTCCTTAGTTAACCCATCCGTCTCCACGAGTTCTCGAACTTCAGGATGGAATTCCTCATCCCGGCCCTTTGACATCTGTGCAAGCACTTCGGACTTGGACAAGAGCTTTTCTGATCCATTCGATTCCCCGATTAGGGGCGAGCCACCCAAGTGAGAATCTAGGGTCCTGGCCTCGGACCTTGCTAGGCTTGTATGCATTTCTTCATCCTGTAGATCGCGAGTTCTGCGGCAACGCCTCAAACAAAACCAAATCAATCCCATGATAATAGGTAAAACAAGGCCGAGGGAAATGCTGAGACCGATTACTCCAGGGGTTGTGAGGTTACCCCCGCCACCGGAGGGGGCTGGAGCTCCAGCCGGAAGTCCTGAAGAACGGGTGCTAGAACCAAAGGCGCTCGTAGGTGCTAGAGCGCCTTGTGTTTGAGCACCCCCGACAGTACTTGTTAGTGTTGGCGCAACGGCGATGGCGCTCGATAGGCCAGTAGTGCATCTGGTGTAACCGTGAGATATAATCAGCACTTAGCGTCGCGAGGCTCACGGAGGCAAATGGTGGCCGCGTATGGGTATGCTCAGCACCAGGAGTGTAAAAAGAGGGATCATGGGTTAGAATTGAACAAAGACGGGCACAGTGGCTCTTAAGGTTTACTCATACACAGCTCTACCTGCATAGTTCGCTTGAGGAACAAAGCGAGCGGAACACGAGGAGGGGGTTTGGGTGATCGATCTTCCCTTTCAGAACCTAAACGCCTCGAGTCAGAAGCTTAGTAAACTAACTCAGATGGTCACATTCTTCCGCTATGCCTGATGCAGCACTGTGGAAATAGGGCAAGGAGTCACCAGAGTTCTGCAGAAGGGTTCCAATCCAAATGAGCCTACAGATTGCCGCCAGGCCTGGGCACACTGACGGATATATGTACAAAACGGGAAATACATCGTGTTTTGCATCCACAATTACCGTACGTAGGTAAATCGTGGCTGTTATCTTGGATGATTATCCCATCATACTTCCCCATCTCCGCCAGGCAAAATTTCCTTCCACAGCATCTGCCCCTGTTGCTTATACAGTAATCTGGTTAATTCACATCTTATATGGTATTCCACCAAACTGAAAGGGCMTAATTGACGTTTGTTCTTGYTCCTCTAGATTCATTCTCCTCTAAAGTCTTCGGATAAACTCTGCACTCTGTCCATTGGATATTTTAGCACTGGGGGCAATTCTTTGTTCTAAAAATAGACTAGACTAACTACGGATTCCGTTTGATATACATAGCAGACCCGGGCTTTCCGACGGCACAGTTAACGGCAAACACTTCCATGTGTCATATACTTATGAGCCTTTCTCTCACCAGCTCGAATGCATCTCGATCGCTCAAAAGCTGTGGGTATACAATGGACCGGCTGTAGACGGCSTGCGGTGTTTGTCCRAACACTTTGAAGCAAAATGCATTTAAACGAAGGAGGAAGAATATCAACAGGGCTTCCCAGGTCGGTAGAAGATGTGAAAATGTCAGATAGCTGTTTAAGTAGCAGGGTACAAATGGCTATGGAAGGAAATTTCGCTTGACGGCGATGGGGAGTAGGGTGCATGGTGAGTTCATGACGCTTCTCCTTCCCCTGTCAACCTTTCTGAACTACAGGAGCAGACGAAAGTGGTATGCAATACTTTTGTCAGCCACTTGTATACGAGCTGTTAATAATTGTCCTGTTCTATGGAACCTGTTCAAYGGTTCCATTACTATCAATGAAAATATAATATTTAATCAACTTCAAACTGCCTTCTGCATTCTGGACACTCTAGCCCAATGGCCCTTGCAAGCGATTTACGGGTATCCGTATGGATGGTATACCTAAATCGTGAGTATACGAAGGAAGTGCGTGCTGTCATTGCCAGGATGATCCTTGCGTCGTCGCTACTCACATCGAATCCAGGAATATGACAATTACCATGCTCTGGTAAAAGAGTGTGTGAGCCATGTTACGATACCCTACCAACCAACAAACCCCGATAGCTTTCGTGCGTCTTGACTGTGACCCTGCCTCTTTCAGCAGACTTTGTTAATTCACTACATCAGGCCACCTCATCGTTAGTTTGCTCCCATTGCTAATGATGCGATATCGGCGAATACGGCGTGCAAAGTGGAGGGACTGTGTAGCGCACAATGGAAAACGTTGGATAGAGCAGGTAGGTTGCGTTAGGCCTGGAGAATCCATCTCAAGATAGCTTTCGATGATTCAGGACAACTTGTCACCCCAAACGTTTCTGCACTCGATGATAGGTTATCACCTGGCATACGACCACTCCCTCTGTGGCATGGCAATGGCGCAGGGACCTCAGAAAAAAGTCATCAACATTGGCCTTGCAATCCTCATACACAAGAAACCAAGCAAAATTACCCTCTCTGCTTACATGGATTCGTTACAACACAAGGTTTGCTCTTCATTTCCACYTTTACTCCGACTGATTTTTGGTCCCGGYCATCGAACAGCTAACGCCGCTGGAGCTGGCCTCCATTACTGTCGCGCCCGACCCGGACGCTGTCYTTCGTCGGTTGTGCATCCTTCTGACACTCAAGTCATCCTACACCAAGGCGATCGGGCAGAATACCGCTTTTGACTGGGTACGTCTTGAGTTTGACATGGAGAAGMAGTCTGCTACCGTCGACGGGGACCCATTGACCGGCTGGGAGTTTCGAATATACCGTGCCAAACTAGGCGTGGCGCGTGGCAACAAACTAGTCAAAGAAGATTATCAGTGTTGTTGTGCGTTCTTCCGTGGGTGCGACGAGCTGAGGTTCATATGGCATGACTCAAGGGACTTGGAAACATGGGTAAAATTCATTAGTATGGATAAGATAACCGAAGTGATCCCGAGCCTTAATGCTTAGCTTCTCTCGGTACAGTTTTGTGATTTGTCGCCGTGCCTTTTTTTAATGCACAGCTACCGGCGWTATTGCAGTAATATAGGTGGAYTTTTTTCCTTAGAGTAAATCGGTGGCGTGATATCACAATGCGCCTGACAAGACCTTAGTGAGACCTGAGATAACATTCCAAACTTCCTAAGCATTGTACGCGGTGCAAGCCCTTTGAGCCCTCTCCGATCGACCTCTTATGTCTTACGCGTCTCGGACCCTGATCGCGGCCTGGGTTGAACAGCACCCTCGTCCGTCACCTCCTTTGACAACCGTACATCTGTAGGTATCGGAGGTCCTGARTAGTAATGACGGCCATCTATAATAAGAGTTTATGAGTACTGTGTGCTGATGCCGCCGTGTCTGACTCCTTGGATAATCGGTATTACTCACTTATAATGTACCAGACGGCGCTGATAACACCAAACCCGACAAATACCACCGATGCATAATCTTCAGTTGGCCAAAGTGCTGTTAAAAGATGCACAATTATGAGAAAGCTGTACGACCCACTCATGGAGATTGATGTCACAGGAATCACGGCAGGCATCGAAAACAACACTAGTTCAAACATCACCCATAGTACAGCGACCGAGTTGATAAAAAAGCCCCAGCGGCCAAGATTGAAGGGAGCRCCCTGTATGAGACTGCGTTTATCCACCAAGGATAGTAGTACCGGCAATGCATAACTGGCGCCCAAACATATGACTCCRACCCCGACAAATGCATTGAAAGCTGCGGTTGACCCGAGAAATATTAGTCCAAGGAGGACCTGAATCAGAGTTGACAACAAGTACGCGTTCAGGGGTAYGCCTTCGAAATAGCCATGATGGCTGACTGAGGAGAAGAATTTGGAAAAGGGCACTGCATTGTCCCGGGAAAAACTCCAGGTAGCTCGTGAAGCAGCACAGCAAATCGAGATGGCACAAAATACCCCGATGATGAATACTGGAGGCCGTGTCTTTTAATTAGTACGCGCTAAAGAGAAGGCATGGGACCCACAGATGAWTACCTGTGGGTWAACACAGCCATATGAGCTATCAGTGATACCGACATTTCAGTTATGAGCAATAGATTACCATCCCRAAGCCACCAGACTGCGAGCCCATAATTGTTGTAAACAAGACGCCGACAGGCTGTCCACCCGGTACTTGCCAGCTCATGAGCATCCACGGAGTCCGTCATTGTTATTAYGTGACTTACCAGAAAGGAGCATGTTGATATCAGGAAGTGTAAATACTATAGGAAGTAAGAATAAAAGGCCAGATGCAAAGCCAATAGGAATAGCCCATGCTAGTGCAGCGGGCACCTCCCTCGCAGGGTCGCGGACCTCCTCACACATGTTTGAAACTGCCAGCACTTGCGGTCAACACTCGGAACTTGGCATGTATATGCTGTGGACTTACTCATCCCATTTGCAGAATAGACATAAGCTAATGCTGCTATGAGTTATACAATCCTGGGCCGGAGGACAGAGACACTCTACCTGACTGTATGGTGCCATCAGCATATCTACATAGAAAAGGGGAGCGAGGGCTTTACCGGAAGCAAGCCTATGAAGAAAGACCACCCTGGAGTCCAGCCGGAAGGCGTAGGATCAAAGAAGCCGAGGGCAAATGAAGCAGGGCGACGACCAGCTGCAGCTTTTGCTGATAGACATACAAGCATAACTTGAATACAACAGCACCAGGAGCATAAGTCACACATTATCGGGGAGGGTTGCACGGGATTACCCACCGATCATCCCGAGAAGGGTCCAAATCGCTGCCAGGATCTATCAAGGCGCGAGAAATTAGGTAGGCTTTACTTAGTTGGCTATCCGCAGCGAGTCATCACCTACATCTAGAGTCGGTAGCAGCTTATTGAAGCAAATACCGATGCCCGTTGCGAAAGCCGTGACTGCTAGGAATATCAGGTCTGCCTTCCCATGAGCCCCCGTGTACAAAGACAAGATGTTGCAGAAAAAAAAACGCGCACAGGTTTGCCAAGCTGTCGCAACCCATTCAGGATGAAATATCCCGATGCCAGCGATCAACAACTGAGCCGTGCCCTGGGTTCGAATGTACTGTCGGTAAGAGTGATCGTTCTCGTGACCCAAGCAATGGCGTACGAAATTGACTGATAAACTGATGGTCCACACGCCTACCATCGTCAACCATCCATTGATCCAAGAACACAGTAACCTGGAGCGTAGGGGTGCGAGGCGAAAGGTCCAATAATAGGCTCCAGCAGATGTAGGATATTTTGAGCAGATTTCAGCCAAAGATAATGCGAGTGCCTGAGAGAAGAGTGAGACCATCGCAAGGCTAGAATAGTTACCGTTTTTAGCTTGGCTCTTTCGTCTTTTGCCCCAAATGTGATGACGCACCCCCAAATCATTACTGCGGGACCCCCGCCTACAAGGGCGGTTGCTATAGGTGTGGCGAGACCAAAAGCTAGCCAAGCGATTGAGAAATAGTGGGAGAGATGGGACAGTGTAGACTCACGAACTGCCATAATAGCTAACACGCCCACACAGCAGACACATCAGGAGAATGAAGAGAGAAAACGGGGTTCAGAGCCTACACAAAGTCACTGGAGAGTGGAAACTAGTTGATAACAAAAACGTTTGGAGATGAGTGAGGGCCAACTTACTAAACAGAATATGTGCCAATCCCCTAGTCTGCGTACGAAACATTCAATGAATCAGTTCGAAGKTCCARAT
Organism: Lepiota subincarnata; assembly: GCA_023014305.1. Classification (NCBI taxonomy): domain Eukaryota; kingdom Fungi; phylum Basidiomycota; class Agaricomycetes; order Agaricales; family Agaricaceae; genus Lepiota; species Lepiota subincarnata. The sequence continues at coordinate 359,936 of JAECYV010000032.1, forward strand.
GTACTCGGCGTACCCGTGTCARTTCCTGGGTATATCCAAGTTCCTTCAATCCCTGCACTACTTTCTTGGTGGTAGTAAAATCTGCTCTGTCATKTTGCCCGYTTTCGTCCCTCAAACTCGTMGAACCRGTACTTGCTCTGCGTGTCACGTCCGCTTCCATAGTCCAGTCAATAATCAGCTATAAACAAGGTCGAAGGTCAAAGGCGGGAAATGAGCCGAGGTAGCCTGAGTCGCCAAAGCGCGAAACTCAGGGGAATACGGGCCCCMTCCTCTTTAATACCCCCTGTAAAAAATCAACCCCCTTATTGGCTGGTAATACCCGAATAGTCCTGCGAATAAGTCTGGCAGAACCACGTTGCGTCTGTGTTATCAGTGTATAGAAAATGCGTGTTCTTTCCCCACGAAGAGATACGAATCGAAGCTTCAGAATTCCATTGCGAACAAGGGGCGTGAGAACTGCCATGTCGGGGTGCCCAAGTGGATATCGGAACTCCATAACTTGGGGATTTTTGATTGCTGGTGACCAAGTCACCGCCAGGCGATTCTTGCTCCGCATGAAAAACAAAGTGAATTCTGCTGCTCTACAATTAGTTGATGGTTTAGGCTAGGGTTGTCCGATATAGTCGAGTGGTGGGGGCTCGGAAAACGCGAGACAATGTTCGTGATGGGGCTTTTCATTCGGCTGGAGCTCGCTACCAAATGCCGTGATATGCGGTCTTCCAACAACTAAGTCAGTAGGACCAGGTTGCAAGCCAAGTTACTTACTTGGGATTCCCAAACCCCGCCCAGGCAGGAATAGGGGTTTGAGCGCCATTGAGGCGGCAGGCAGGTGGAGAAACCGCGTTAAAAGTAGAATGAAAAGGCTTTCTTTGGGGCAGACAAGATGCATACTAATGTCAAGGTAGGTCACTTTTGAATCCAAATCCCGAATCAAATGGGAGCTGGAGCGCTCCAGAGGTCTCCCGAAATAGTTGATATTCTACCAGTTGGGGTCTGCGCAAGGCTGGTGTGTTTTGACCTGGTTATGGCACGGTATTAATCCCTTGGGCTCGCAGATAGGTAAGGAAAAGGAGGGAATTGGTATACGCGGTATACACTATGTAAACAGTCACTAACGGAAATGAAACTCCAGGCTCGAAGCTAATAAAATGTGTCTAATCGAATATAGTAAGAAATTGTTCAATGAGTCCCCCATCTCACCATGGTCCAATCAACCTCAATCTCCGATCCACTCTTCTACAACCCTCTTCCTAGAATCAGCATGGCACCCAACGCCATGCAGAGCCAAACGCTCAACACAGGAAGGTGCGCCTTCACTGCACTATCTGGCACACTGCCTTTGCTTGTGCTGCCCAAGTGCGCCGCCATGCCGCCATGTCCATTTGAAGTGGCCAACACAGCCGGGTCAACGGTCACGGTGTTAAACAACCTCGTTCGTGCGGTTGTAGCGTATGTCGTAGACGGTGTGCCTGAGTTTTCAGTCTGTGCATTATCGGTGAGGAAGACGAGGACAGCACCGGGTGCCGGGACCTGGATGTTGCAAACTCCAGCGGTTGTATCGCATGAAATAGTTCGTATTTCTTCTGTACCCACAGGGCGGCCATCCGAAGTGAAGTGTTCACCAAAGGTCTATAGAAAGGAGCGGATTATTGTCGAGTCAAAAGCCGAGGTAGCAGAACGAGTTACCTGGTTGGCCCAGGTGAAATTGCCTTTCTGGGCGACTGAAGACGCGAGGAGGTATCTGAAGCTTGTCAGCACGGAAGTCTCGAGTTGCGGAAAAACATGTCGCTCACTTCGCTTTTACTGAGGCGGGAGTGGCGCCTGCCTGGCCGTTCTGGCCGCCGATGGAGATGGCGGCGTTGAGCTGACTATTCCCAGATGGGTCGCTGACAAAGTTGATGAGGAGGATTCGAACAGGTTGGCCGTCCTCGTAGATTGCGTATGCGGGTGTGAGGGGGTTGTTTGAGTTGGCCTGAAGGTCAAGTACTTGTGATTTGTTAGATGCTCCAAGAGCTTCGGCCATTACAAGTGCAGAGTAGTAGATGGGTCCGATAGTCCATTGGTGGAAATCAGATTGGTTAGTAGGAGGTGCTGGAGATGTAACTCAGTCTAACAGTTCATCTGTCTTATGGTCCGTTCAAAACTCACGGGTGAAGGGCTAGGAAGATAACATCAGAATTGGACCATCGTGGAACTTCGGGGAAAGCTTACGTTATAGAACACATTCTGACCACCGACATGAAGCAAGCCTCCAGTGAAGTTGCTGTAGGCCATGGTCATGCCATAGTCCAGGCCCCACAAAGCTGCACCGAAAGAGTCACTGACACCAGGAAAACCTCCGCAAGACGCGGTGTTCGTTTCGAACATCATGAATGGCTTGTTCTTCGTCTGGGCAAAGGCRGTAGAGTTGAGATAAGGCTTGACTAGGTTTTGCGCAGATTCGTGAGTGAGATATGTAGGGAACATATCTTGAGCTGCCCTTGGTGTTCCAACTCCGAATTGAGCGAAACAATTGTCGCTCGGGTATCTGAGAGGATATCAGACATTGATAGGTAAGAGGATATAGAGACAGTGAGTACCGTTCGACTGCGAGGCTGACGAGATTCTGAGCGTAAGCGTCAACAAACCCGGTGTTCCACACCTGTTCGGGTGTCCACCGCATGGCAATGTTAGGTCCAATGAGAATATCGCGGTTTTTGGCATTTGCATCGTTGTTCATGGCCTGAACCAGCTGTCCAAATTCGTTAAAATAGCCAAATTCATCGTAGCCTTGTGGGCGATGTCCGTGGTCGACGTAAAGGTCTGGCTCGTTTCCAACCTGGATACCAATAAGCTTGTCTCCTAAAATTTGCTGCCCCCGTTCTGCAATATCGAGCTTGAAAGTCGAGGTATCAAAAAACGGAACACCTTTGGTTATATGTGAGACGGTAGCTCATTTTAGTGAGAGGGGCAATAAGTACCAATATACCAGTGAACATTGACGAGAGAGGAGATGTTTGCCATGAGATACAAGAACTCGGGGGTGAAAACCAAAGGCGGCGTTTGAGTCTGTGTCCTGGTTAGACGGCGKTCGAAGGGTGTACGTTAATAGGGGGCGCACCGGGTTCGTCACACCAGTCAGGTTCTTCTCCAAAATACGACCGTCGGGTGTGCTATCCACAAGGACCGCGGTCTCTTGAGTGTTACCACCCACCCGAACCTGAACRCTTCCCGAACGTTGGGCTAGGTTGGCCATCAAGTTGAGGAAGGGGACTTGGACGAGGGACCTGCCAAATGTTAGCTCGCGAGCATGCCTAACATCAACTGATAACATACGCATTTTTTCCAACTTGGGGACCAAAGTCAGCGAGGGAAGAGTTGGATAGCGAGATGGTACTTACGGACTTGGTTGACGACGGACATTTCGATCGAAAACCCAAAGAATCGGCCTTGCTGCGGGATGGAGGCGCCTGGAGTGCCGCCATTTTGGAGCTGGATCGGGAAGTTCTTGTTGAGGTCGCCAGGCGGGGCCGGGGGGATGAGGACGGTGGGATTGTATGCAGCAGCACCGGTGTAATTAGCAGCGGCGGCGGTTGCAGTCTGGAAGGGATTTTGTCCTTGCTGATAAAAAACGGTTACGGAGCCCTTGGCATGCCCAAGCAATTGGAGCACGGCGCCAAGACTCAGGGCCAGTTGCCACGACCACATGCCCACAGGAGAGCCAAGTGTGTGCCAAGGCGAAAATAGGAAAGCTTGGAAAGAAAAAGGGGGAGAGGGAGGAGAGGAGTGAGTGTGACTGAAAGGAGTGCGGAGGACGGTGCGTTGGAAGGAAAACTCGGATTGGGGGTTGCCAACACGGCGGTGATGTGACGCTGGATTCCCACACTCTCCACACATTGTCTGCGCTGCAAGTCCGTTTAAACGCTGTATCTCTGCTGCCAGCCGCCCCGCAGACACTGTGTAAGCACGCCGATTCTCAAGTACACACCCCCAACTCTGCGGCTGGCCTTGGAGCCTTTGCGGCCCATTATTGTTGTTGCTTTACTATTGTGTGTGACACCGAAATGGACGCCGCCTACGACCGCTTACTTCGGCCATCATCGACCCGAGCCACCCCTTATTCTCATGTGTTATTTATTTATCACATAACGAGGAGCCTCCAAGGCTTCAGTCTCCGTTTTCAACATTTTCAAGATGCCAAAGGAATATGACGTCAACGCGCAGACCGGTGTCGACATGGCCAACGCCAGGCGCACCGTGTCCGTCGATGCGGCCTTGGTTCGCAATTTTCTCCACAGTCAGGAGTCCCTTTCACTTCACATCAAATAACATATGAACCTTGACTCCTTTAGACGGCCGCTCTGAATGGGAGAAGAGGAAGGCCATCGTTGATATTCTGAGTAATGATCCTGTGTTCAACAAAAGCCAGCGGTGCGATTCGCTCGGGACCCAGGTTAATTGCGACTCATAAATATCCAGGGATTTTTTGTCGAGGACTGAGAGATATACCCGTGGGCAGGCTTTGACTAACCGTATATACGAGCTACAAGACATCCACAAATGGTCCCAGCAGCARGTCGGCATTGCAGTCAATAGCCTTGACGAGAGTTTACCTATTGGTCTCCACAACGTCGGTAGGAGTGGCCTCTGTGATAGTGCAATCCTTTAATCTCACACTGCATCCAGCCTTTCAACCTGTCCTGATGTCCCAGGGCTCTCCGGAACTCATCAAGAATTTCGGTCCCCTTGTTGCAAATCGTGGAATCCTTGGCTGCTACCTCCAGACAGAACTTGGCCATGGCACAAATGTTTCTCGGCTGGAAACCACCGCAACCTACCTTCCCAAAACCATGGAATTTGAGATCCATTCTCCTACTCTAACCAGTAGCAAGTGGTGGATCGGTGCGCTCGGCAGGACCGCTACCCACGGCGTTGTTCAGGCCAAGTTGATACTGGACGGGAAAGATTATGGGCCACATCTGTTCTTCGTTCAGTTAAGATCTTTGGGTGGAGATTCCTCATTTATTTTCTAGTTTGGGGTCACTCTGACGCGTGCCAGATGATCACAGAGCCATGCCTGGCATTATAATGGGCGATATTGGCCCCAAGGCCCTCTCTGGTTTCACGTCTACCGACAACGGCTTTGCTCGATTTGACCATGTTCGCATCCCAAAAACATATATGCTTTCCAAGTTCGCTCAGGCCACTGATGACGGCAAATACGTTCAACCCCCTCATGCAAAGCTCAGCTATGGAGGAGTGAGCTCAAATTTACCTTAAGAAAAATGCGCGCGTTAATTGAAAACTCATAGATGTTGTATATTCGCGCTAACATGGTCACTGGTGCTGGATGGCTCATGGCAAAAGGTATGGCACTCATACTGATATGAACGGGTTATTCATACTTTTTGTCCAGCTGCTACTGTTTCTATTCGTTATGCCACGGTCCGACGCCAGGGTGAAGAGGGACCCGACGGTCTGGAGCGCCAAATTATATCTTATCCATCKGTTTACAACCGTCTCCTCCCTATCCTCTCACACGCCTATGTCTTCATTCATCTCGGCACAACAATAGTTCGTTTCCTCCTTCCTAAACGATACCTATGTGACTTACCCTCCGTTCCAGATTCGATCATTTGAAAACATGTCTAGCCGCTTGCAGAGAGGCGACGCCTCCCTTCTCGCAGAAATGCACGCTATTACTAGTGGCCTCAAAACGCTCGTCAGTTCTACTGGAATACAAGATCTCGAAGTTGGTCGCCGCTCAATGGGCGGGCACGGCTATAGCGCTTTTTCAGGTCTTGGCCGCCTCTATGCAGATTACCTCCCTAGTGCGACGTGCGCTTTTACTTRCTCCTGGTTTMAYACGAGCATTTTTCTGATCTCGGCCAAAATACAGCTATGAGGGTGATAATTTCGTCCTCGACCAGCAAGTTGTACGCGCCGCGCTCAAGTCCTACGCTAACGTTCTCAACTCCAAAGACACTRCGAATCTCTCACCATCTACCGCATACCTCCGTCTTTTGGTTATGAATGCAGCCCCGCCCGATCCCTCCGACGATGCCTGGAGAAGTCCCGCGATACCGATCCTTCTGCTCGAATGGCGTGCGGCACTGTTGGTGCGCGAGTTTGCACAGAATGTCCAGGARCCAGATGCGTCTGCGGCTCAGCGTGTCGCGAAAGCCGTTACGGAAGCGTTTGTTGCTGCTCGTGTTGGCGAGATGATCGAGCGTTTACCCAAGGCACTTGAGGGGAAGGAGAACGAAGTCAAGGTTATAGGCAAACTCTATCTCCTGGTATGTCTTTTCCCTTTATATATGGTGAACCGTGTGGATATWATAGGCCGTAACCAGTACCTATTGACGACCCTCGAAGCTGGCATAGTCGACCTGCTTTCATTCGGKGTATTTGGGAGAGARGGTGGRCYTGTTCCAAGAGACGTGACGSGTTCATTGCGATTAGCRGTCAAGAACCTCTGTTTGGAACTGGTTCGCGAGGCTATTGGCTTGACTGATGCATTTGGGTTCACAGATTGGGAGTTGGACAGGTTCGCCCCCCTTTGCTCTCGTTTGAGTGTCCACTGACGACTCCTTTRCACCTCAAGCGCTCTGGGGATATACAACGGCAAAGTTTACGAAGAGCTCTGGAAGCGCGCGCAAGACGAGCCCTTGAATCAGACCGAGGTCCCCGCTGCATATGAGGCATGTCGTYCTGACCTTTTTTTTTCGAACAGGACTGATTCTTATTCCTCAATTCATTTGTAGAAGTCGATCAGGCCAATTCTGCAACGCGGCCAGCGTCAGGTGGCTTCATTACAATCCAAACTCTAGTCTCTCGCCTCTGGCGCTGCAAGCAGGAGRCCCTGTTTTGGCAACGGGCAGGGACAACGGGTGGCTTAATGAGAGGGTTCTTTGTAGGTATAGCCTACTCTGATGGATGCTGTGTATTTTTAACTACATCTCAAATATATTTTAAACCTTTCTGTGGGATGCGTGACAACGTGCTTCAGCTGAGRTATTCAGCGTAGATATAAGAACATCATAAAATGCCTRACTGCATAACTTTAAGTTAGATTTTCGTGCGATCGATTTCYCACTGGGTTTCACGAGTGAATATGATACAGTATGTTTACCTCTGGTGRCGTGCARARRTGAGGAAACGATTTKGTCAGACACCAGATYGAATTCTTTCCTATTATACATGATGCTGACAGTACCCAAAAGCGTACAACAGAAAAGAAGTCATAAGCAAGCAGCGATCACAGACAYATCCAGAYATCGAAGAGCGGCAAAAGCCACACATCCAGAAACCATACATCTCGCACCACCAGCCACGCCGGACATCAATGGGCCCCCTGAAACGCCACATATTCAGCGCAACAATCTCCCTCTCCCATCCCCAGTCTSGTTYTCAGGCGGCATTATGAAGCAGGTGCAGCTTCTCCATCGTTCGTCTTGACCCTCTTCACAGTCGTCGTCCCCGATGTGTCYGCCATCGCCAGCGTCGGTGGAGCATTGACCCCTCTTACACCGACATCCGGCCCACCATCGGGTTCAATGGCTCTCTTCCTCTTCTCCCCAGCCTGTTCCTCCCCCTTTTCTGTAGTTGAAACCATGGGCTTATCAGATGTTCTATTGCGTGATTTGTGTCCACCAGAACGGCCACCGCGCCCTCCACGCCCTCCACGCCCTCTCCCACCACGATCCCCTCTTGATCCCCCTCGTCCACCCCTGCCGCGTGTGGAATTGCCGTGCGCACCTGTCGTGGCGCTGAGAGCAGCCCTTGCTGCTGCCTGAGCACGTTCGACTTGAAAATTCTTCTCCTCTTCCTCTGCTCATCATAGTGGGGGTCAGTTGACATCCCATTCAACAAAGCGGCAAAGGTGAGRCTGACCATCAGGTACTGTCCAAGTAACTGTTTTTTTATTGATGGTCTTTATGGTCTCCTTGACAAGTGCAATCTCGTCATCTGACAATGCCTTGTGGAAACCCACAAGACCGAAGTCGTCGCCGCGAGAGTATTTGATAAAAGGGGCGCGGTTATCAAACTTGGCYTTCAGGGGATCCTGAGAGTACGATATATATATAGGTGTATCGGGGGTCTAGGAGGGRCGGGCTCACCTTGATCTCTGCCCAGGAAACATCTCCACCACAACCATCAAATTTCAACGTTGCACCCTTCACAAATGGTACATCTTCCTGATTGACAGTGCCATTCCCCTCACTATCCTTGTGAATGAGGAGGTTCTTCCCCATGAAATCGAGGAAGACCTCCTTGGGAGACTCATCGGTGGCCTTCTTGTCGGATTCACCAGTGGAGCTTTTTCCCCGCGCCATTTCCTGGAAAGCATTGAAACCACGGGTGCGAGTCATCAAGTCACGTCGATTTTTTGCTGCTTTTCCAGTGAGGCCTTTTTCTTTGATCTTCATCTCGCAGTAGTCCCCCCTACAGGAGCAATTCAATACGAAGATATGTCTAAGAAAGGAATCACATACTTGCTCATAATAAGCAGCTCTTTCCCTTCCCATGTGGGTTTTGGGTCTRCCTTTAAAAATGCTTCGACKCTTGAAAAGTCCGCAAACTCAACGAACACTGAGCTCTGCATGTTAAATGGTAGGTTAAAACAGACCGTCGTGCCGCACAGTGAGGTAAATTGACCTTAAACTTCTTTTCTTCGTCCCTTCTCATGCGGACGGCGTTTGTCTCGCCATATTTGTTGAAAAATTCCTCAAGGCGAGTTTGTAACGTCGGATTTTCCTCACCAAACCCTTTCTAATCGATAAGTCGATACAAAACATCAGCTCAGGGTTTGTTGCAGCAAGAATATCTCCACATACAGCATAGATGCTTCTTTCAAACTGGTTTTTTGGCTCTTTCACCTCGGTGTTTCGGCGGATGTTAGTCTTGGTCTCGTCCATTTCAAGGAACTCGCTTTGTTGCAAGGCTTGTATCAACCAGTCGGTGTCCTCGGACTGGTAATCACGCATGCGCTTGAACGAAGCAATGGTTTTGATAGGGACCCAGTGTTCTGGGTTTTTGGTGTGCAGCGTCCACATGAACCTACGCAGCTTATTGAGCATGTTTGCGATGAACGGARGGATGCATAGCGTACTTGTCATATGGCAAGTTGGAGTCGGCAAAGTAGAACTCAACTGTATAAAAAAGTCAATGTTTCGCGCCCTTCTTGAGTCAGAACAGGGCCTACCTTGGCGCATTGCCTTGAACATTTTTTCATCGTCACCGGCGGCTGCGACTTTCTCTACAGGAGCCCCTGCAGAAGATTCGATGGCAGTTTCCGCCATATTTTTGGGAATGAATGAGATAAGTTATTAGATAGAAGTGAAAAGAGACTATAAAGGACAGCCGAATGATCGTGACCGATAAAGGCAACTGTGTTGGGGTTAGGGTTCCGGAACGCATTTCGGAACACAGTCAGTGTGCTCAGCTGTAACTGCACAGAATCTACTCGTCTATTGTCCGTAGGCATATGGATTATTWTTTTTTGTCCTACACTGAGCGCGCATACTTACGAACCGACCACCCAGGCACGCTCGGGGTGCGACACTTAGGTACGGGTCGGGACGGGGGTAACAAACAAGTAAAAACAATGAAGCTATTGTTCCCTCAGAAGCATAAGAAAGAAAGGAGAGACAATGGACATGAAATTCGACAYACTGTTTTCATCTTTTTGCTCTGGTGCCGACGTTCCGGGGGAACTTGAGCTTTCCACTTCTCCAACGCTGCCGGCTCAGTGTCTCTATTACTGAAAACAATYGGACTGACAGGTTGATCCGTCGGCGTTGTTCCTCAGGTGCGTGTACTATGTATCCCAACCCAGCTCCATCACAGAAACATTTATAGGTCCTATAATTATCAATACCGATTGCGGCATATCTCACCTCTCCAGTATACCATCTTCCAAACGATCCCAACCCCATATTCGACCTTCCGTGCCCAGCCGCTACTTTTACTTATCGAGGCCAGCTGTTCCTAGACCAATAATCCATGGACTTTGTTATTTTTGCCATTTATTGCCTATTTCTATGTCCTTCCGCCGAATCTCGCGCGTTACATCGTTCCCTCCCGGCCCGAGGTTTACCTCCCAGTACTTTGAGCTCCCCCAGGAATATCACCGCTCCTAGCGTACCCCATGAATGGGAGAAACGAGATGACCCGCGTTATGTGTTTATGCATTTTGTACGTTTTCGTCGTCTCTGCGAAGAGAGTTTCCTCGCTTACTTGCGCCTGCACAGATCCTTGGAAGTAAGCATCACATTTTTCATCATGATATTTGACATACGAGATCACACGTCACTGATATGGCTGTCGTTGATTTTAGACACGTGAGTCTACACTTGGTGACTCTAAACCCAAGCTCACCCACCACTGCGCTCTGTAGATATAGTTACACTATAGACGACTGGAAAGATGACATCCAACAGATAGGCTCCGGGGGCGTGTAGGTTTCCCAAATACCCAATGCCTCCCAACTTTCACTCATCCTCTTTCTTATCCCAAAGCGACGCAATCGCTCTTAACTTGGGCTCCGAGCCCTGGCAGGTCACCCAGATACAAAATGCTTACACCGCCGCCTCCCAATCTGGAACCAGTGTAAAGCTCTTCATCTCGGCCGATTTTACAGCTTTCCCCTGCGACGCAAATGCTGCAGTGAACGTATTTCAACAATTTGCTGGTAACCCGAGCCAGTTCAAGGTGCAAGGTCGTCCTGTTGTTTCTTCTTATGCCGGGGATTGTCTGGGAAATGCTGGATGGCGGCAGATCAAGGATCAGACTGGTGGCTATTTGATGCCGTTTATTCCAGGGCTTGAAGGACAGTTTCAAAATTGGGCTTTCTTGGACTCGTGGCTTTGGTGAGTTTGAATACACTTATGGCTTAGGAGCCCATGTCTTATAAAACAAGTTGGGGTTGCGCATGGCCCCAGAAGGATAGCGGCCAATCCGTATGTGTATTTTGATTACCGCCGTGTCTTGAGCTGATTTTGCCCCTCAGATATCCGATGATGAATACTGTAAGATCATCGCTTTCCMTTGCGACACTTTTCACTGAGATCAGATAAGATCTCGGTCAACTCAACTCAATCAAACTCGCCTCTTCTGTCAGCCCTTGGATGTTGTCAGTTTTAGACTATACACCTCACCTYAAAATGGACCCACTCACCTTTACACCGGCAGTGCTCATTATGGCTACAAAAATTTCTACCAACGTGGGGACGACTGGCTCATTGTGAGCCGCTGGGAAAAATTAATCGGATTGAGAGATCGTATACCTATGCTCGAGATGATTACATGGTAAGGATTAGCTGACCCCGTGGTGTCGGCATAGCACTGATATTCTCCTGCTTAGGAATGACTTTGGAGAGTCCGATTAGTAAGTCTATGTTTGCCCACTTCCCCTGTACCCGAATGTTGAGCCCTCTTAGCTTTGGCGAAGTCAAAGGCTCGCAACCACCAGGTACTACCTGGGCTGATGGGTTTTCCCATCTCCCTTTCTTTGACCTTTCTAAGTACTACCTCACGGCATACAAGACCGGAAACTACCCTCCTATCAATGCACGTCCCTTGCTTCCGGCGTCTCAATGTGGTGATCAACTAACTAGCCAAATAGGAAGATRTTATTTATTATTGGGCTCGCCCTCACCCAGCACAGGCCAACGCTTTAGCTGATGCTCTGCCACGGCCTTCGGGTTACGACTTTGCTGAGGTAAGTAACGCTATTGGTCGCAAAACACATCTGATGGACTTGCTGTAGGATTATTTGTGGGCYGTCGTATTTGCGACTCAATCTGGAACGGTAACCCTGACTTGTGGAGATTCTACGGAGACATTTCAAGTAAAGTCTGGTGTTAACAAGCTCAAGATTCCACTATCACCCGGCACGGTCACGGTCTCATTGTCGAGGGATGGTCGAACACTCATCAACCAGACTGCTGCAAATTTTACATATAATGCCGCTCCCCAGCTTTGTAAGCCTTCTTGCAAAAATGCATCCACCGATATCTCAATTTAACGCTACAGATAATTACAATGTTCATATTGGTACCGGGAGTAAGTCCACATTCCCTAGCTTTGTCGTCTCACCGTTGCTAATCTTTCCTACAGGGGTCAACTCCGATACGCAGAGTCCGACTTATCCCTCACCAGCAAACCCCTCCTCTTCGTCCTCTTCCCTGGTGCCTACCTCGACCGTATCCTCTTCAGTGACCACCACCTCCACTTTACCCTCTTCGCAGACAATCGCCTCCAGTCCAACCCACCCACCCATAATGACCATCACCGCATACTATCCACCCACATCCACCTCGATTGCACCCCCCCTGCCATCCATCGTATTACCAGACACTTCCTGGCTGTATAAAGGCTGTTTTCCTGACTATTCACCTCGCACACTTCCTGATCTTTTCACTCGCGATGAGGCTCAATCGCTGCACAAGTGCATAGCTACATGCAAGGCCGCTGGCTACACCATAGCGGGCGTAGAATTTGGGGTGGAATGTTTCTGTGCGAATGGGATAAGGCAAGGCATCGAGAAGGTTGGAGAAGGAGAGTGTAACATGGCGTGTGCCGGCGCTGGTGAGTAACAGGTGTCTGTTTGTATCCATGTTCTGGATATTCACATTACTTTTAGCTAACGAGACCTGCGGTGGAGTAAACCGAATCAATGTATATTCTTTGGGCTCGACGGCATCGAAGGTCGCGCCTTCCTCAGCAAGCGCTAAACCCCCGCAAAAGTCACTCGCGGCTTATAGTGCTAGTGCCAGTACAACAAGCCCCGTTCGCCAAGCTTTTACTTATTACGGATGTATCGAACAAGAAGCAACYAGCTCCCGATTATTGGCTGGCGCAAGGCTCTCGAGACCTGATATGACACCAAAAATGTGCCAGATCTTTTGTGCAGGCTATACTTTTGCCGGCCTCCAAAACGGGTATGTAATTCTTCAAAACGTGGTACACTRGCTCACTGACAATGCGTGTTTCCGACAGCCAAGAGTGTACGTATAGCCTCCTGCTGTCTCTGAACATTTTGAGACTAATTATCTTGGATAGGTCATTGTGGTCATACACTTRCGAACAATGGAACGGCCTCGTCGTCAGTGTGTTCGATGCCTTGTGCGGGTGATTCATCCAATACCTGTGGAGGTCACGAGTCACTGAGCGTTTATACAACTTCTGGTACATCTTACCCGTCACACGCTGTGGGTTCTTCGAATCCTTTGCCCATAGCAACTTTTTTTCTTTTTCTATTTCTTACATCATGCTATCATTTGAGGGCCTACCCATAACAGTCATCATGTAGATATACTGTACAGTAGCATAGACAGCGCCAAAAGCACCATACTTTGCATTACCAACCCTATGTGATTTGCCGTATTATTCAACATGCTTGCCCTTTGAGGCACTCGGTAAGCATAGAAATACTATTCACCATTATTTCAGGTAGGTYGGTGCTAGCCGTGGCCCACGGTGGCACCCAAGGTAAAATTACCGCTATTGCGGGGCTGTAGTTGTTAACTAGTGGCGCCCCGCTTTTAAGGCGAAGTGAGGTCTTGAGGAAGTAGCTCCCCATGAGTGKGCCTACCCAAGCCTRTAGCCCATCCTAGCTAGAGTTTTTGGCCCTCCTCTCCGCCTTGAAGCTCTTTGTCAGTTCCTGGGTGAGGAATCTTATCAGCCTCGTGCCCGCCTTCCTCGCATGGGGAACATATAATACTTTATCTAAAAAGACATATATATATATACAAAGCAGAGGAAGCCTGAAGTTGATTGAAGCTCATTACAAGTCCCTGGCCTCTTGGAAAGGTTAGGATGTCAGATTTGTCTTGTCGGGTTGATAGACCTCAATTACTCCACCGGCTCAGGCTTCTCTTTCAAGCATGTTGATCTACGCCCACCTCGATGGAGATGTGCGGAGGARCTTGGCGTGAGTCCTTCCTTGTTCGAGACTGAAGAACCCATTGTGTTCGTGCGGCATGCGGCTCGGAAGAGAACGCAAAAGTAGACGAGACTTCGACGACATCCCATTGAGAAAGAAAGGCCCAACTGTTTATGCACCCTCTGTTCGATTCTGACTTAGCTTAGCTTAGTGACCGTTATCGATCTCGAAACGATCTGGGGTGTTGTCTTCATTTGTGTCTAGCACGATTTACCAACTTCCCGTAGATGTAACTGACTCCGCGGTAGGGCTCATGTATGCGTACGGCAAGCGGGAAGGCAGCTGCCGTATAGCAAGTATGTTCGCTGAACAACGCATAAACGGAAGGCTCGTGCTATTATCTGGCACTGAGACAAAATTGAAATGCTCCACTTCGCGGGTGCTGTTTAAAAATGTAGCTGACGTTGCCCCTGAAGGTACCTGAGAGTGCAGGGACGACGGGTTGTTTGAAGGAGTGGGGCTGTTTCCCAGTGAGGTCTGGGCTGGTCAGGGTTTCGACGTTCAAGGGAGGGTCTTCAAGGGACCAAAGTATGATGGTGATGGCCGGATTTGCAGGCCAGTATCTGTGTGAATAAAAATGATTCTGGGGCGTTTGCCGGGCCTATCCGAGTGTTATCAGGACTTTGTAGTCAAGCCAGGGCAAATGTAGAGCTCAAACAATTGATCCACGTTATGAGGCGGGTGCAGGAGCGGTACCAATTCGCGGGTTCACATGAGCAGAAGAGGTATCGTCTTGGTCGACCTTGGCGCACAGGGTTRCTTTGAATGCTCGTATAGAAAAACCACGAGGCTGAGATTACCATCCAAGSTGATGCGTGTGTATATGTACTACAGAATGTCTGTCAACCGYCTTAAATGACAATCGCATGCTATTCTCGGAGGCCGGCAAAMGAGTGGGGAAAACAGTCTCCAGCTCACAGTTGCTTAGGCATCCCTGGGTCTGGTCTGCTAACTGGAAGACYCATRGCGAACAACTGGCTCTGAAATTCGGTTTTCTAATTCCTTCAGCACAACAAGTGTTTAGCTCAAAGTTAACCACGTGGGAGGTATTGCAGAGTGTATTCCGTCAGATAATATGTCAGTGCTTTAGGTGCCGATCACCATTCAATTTATTTGAACACAATTTACTAGCCAGGTTTCTGCCGTGTAACTTACTTTGTTGTATGAACATTCAGCTGCTCTACTTATGGATTGGTTTAATATTCAAACACCCCATAAAAGATGAGTGCCGAGCGCTGAGCTCGCCGGCATGACGCACATTAAATACAATCATATCCATAAATCTGCGGAAGAGCTCAGGGGAAAGGTTGGGGGTTGGACGCCCGGCGATCACCCGCACCAAGCACGAGTGATAATTATCGGCTGAACGGAACCGAGAACAATCCACATCCAGGACACAAATATCTAGTTTGCGCTAGCAATCAAAGTAAGATCAATGGATACGAAAGATGACGCCTCGAATTCAAGAAGCTCGGTTTTCGACTAGAAACCTGACTGTAGGGGGGAAGGGAGAAGGTCGAATAGACTGGCAGGGAAGCAATCTTGTTCTACTCGGCAGGAAAGGGAGGCGATCTCCCGAGCACCTGCTGAAAGCCACGGCTCGGTCGCATWTGTCTGACACTAGGGTCCTATTCTAACTAGGGACAGACAAGGTGCTTCTCGAATAACTGTCARCCTCTTCATCAGAACTCGCTGGAAATGAGTCACACGGAACTGTGAAGGCAGACTAACACGCCACTATGCATCACGTCAATGCCTAGTGTAACCAATAAGTACACATTAATGGTTTCCCCTACCGTTCAATAAGTGGTCATTCGCTGTCATCACAAAGAAGCGAATGCTGTGACGAAATATTCGCATCGATTGTTTCTATCCACTCTCACAACGATCAGCCGCTGCCGGACAAAGTAACATTGCTGATCAAAACACACGGCAAGTCATTGTCATCCGAGAAGTTCAGGCGTTCACCCCTTTTGCTTCCAGAACTTGACACAAGATATCGGAGGTTCGCACGAATTCCGATTGTCGACATGATCTGCCGACAAGCATCTGGGTAACTATTGATTCTCATCATATGTGAATCCCAAGGCACGAGGATACATTCACTAGAACTTATGGCATTTTTGGTTGCTTGATTGAAGTCATTGTCGCCGCCTTCTCGCCGGTGCAGTTGTTCGGATAACCCAGCCCGTTGTTGTGTTTCTGAGAAGGTTGCTGGGGACGTATATATGGATGATTTTCATTAACTCCTTGCGTCTAGAAGATTATGTCCCAGCCAAGGCTGGATAATGCGGGGATAAGTGTATAGTGTTCCTGACCGCACTATTGACCCGTAGCAGACCTGAGCTGTCGAGATAAGATGGTGGCGGAAAAAAAATATCAGTGTTTCCCAGCTGCAATTGATCGAAGAACCGGAGCGAATGTTCATTCGAAGCTGAGAGAATGCACAAATTTTATAAATCRGCCCTCTTCTCTGCTGGCAGGTCTCATCAATAAAACAAAGCTTGYAWCGAGTCATCAGCGGTTTCCGATCGTCTTATCTTTCGTTGCCTGGCGCGCGTCATTTTGAGTGATTCTGCGCAGCAGCGCAACCGTATTCAGCTATTTACAAAGTGTGACAATATTACCACTTTTTCGGAGACACATCCGATAATGATCGACATGGACTAGTACTTCATGTTGTATAACAACCAACAGTTATTCCGATCTCTTCGCAATTAGCAACGAGTGTACTATACGACATGAGATGCCGACATGGAAATAAAGAGTGAATCGTGTTGAATTCCGAGATATACGGTTAGGGGATCTATTAGCCAAGAGTTGCTACGCGTCCAAATACAAGAAAAATACAGGTCAGGAGCTCCTTTACCGTGATGGAATATCAACCCCCAAGTCGATGCTTTGCATACTCGACGAAATCGTCGATGGTTGAGGGCCAAGCAGCTAGTAACACAATAGTTAGAATTTTWAAAAATGCGAGCAGAGAAATTTCTCCGCTCACMTTCATTGTCGTAATTGGAAAAACGGGAGTCAATGCTACGAACGAATTCCAAAAACTGCGGCCACAAATCAGGGCGATTAAGATCCAGGATAGTGATGATAGCGCGGGAAGGAGGCATCAATCTCACCATTTGCCATGTATCTCTACTGACCCCTTTGCCTCCCTTTTCTCGGAGAAACTCAAACCACAACTCAGTATACTCTTCCTTCCAACCTTGGTCTTGATCAGAACAGCTCATCTTGACGTCATGATTGCGGTCGAGCGGGGTGGAATTGGGACGTGAAGGGGCGGTAGCCTGTGGATTATGGTCGAGGGAGGTTAGGCCGATGTGGGAAAGGGCACCWCCCCGTAACCCGTGAGGAAGGAGAAGTGCCCAAAATGCTTGGGCTGTATCTAGAGCTTCAGAAATGAACGCTGGTTAGCACTYATCTTCATTGGGGATGAAGGGCGCATGGCTGGGCAAGCGACAACGAAATTGGGCTGCGGACCTACCGAGGCTACGCTGCCCCTCACTCCGAGCAAAATCAAAGGTGTGGTTGTAGACCTTTCGGAAATAATCTGGATCGGAACCAAGCTGATCGCGTTTTCGGGGGAGGATCTCTTTCATGCCTTGWATAGTGTCACATCTGACAGATGSAATACGAAATAGTTGGYCTTTCGCCAACAACCAAGTGATGGAGAAGAAGGCATACCGTAAATTCTTCCAGCCACTCACCCAGCCCTCCCTATTCCACTCTCCAATCCTCGGTGATTTCAGTTCATACGCCACGGCGAGCATGACTACATCTTCAGGGTCCACGGCGAGGTCCTCACACAGCTTGATCGTGCCATCGACGGTAATCTCGTCGCCATCCGAATCTTTAGAATGCAAGAAACGCGTTGGTTGAGCGTTGGAACTAAGAGCTCCTTCTTGATCGGGATGATCTGACCTTTGTACCTGTCGAAGAGTGTGTTGAGAGCTTTTGTCGATGGCGCTCTGGATGGGGGCACGGCGATCGAGGATGAGGACGAAGAATCATTATAGAAAGCATCTATGGCGACATCTAATCTTTTATACTTTTCCAGGAACTTTCTGGCCTCCTTGGTGCTATATTTTRTGCCGAGCAAAGAAGTATCGGTATCAGATGCAGTTTCCAGAGGAACAGAGGAGCGGAACTTACGATGCCCCTGTTATGCCACAAAAATTGGAAATGTTTTCTTCAGTCTTCTTGTCGGGCATGATTACCGGCTACGCCTTGCCTGAGTTGGCAGTTAGGAAATGTGTTACCACCATTTGTGGGACCAACTAGAGAAACAGTACACGTGCCAAATCACAGAGTCGGTGGGGACGCAATTACGGCTCAGCGATGCAGTGCTGGAAGTACAGATACCGAAAGCAACTAGGATAAAGCGCAAACCACAGCACAGAGAACGCAAGTCCACAGTGGATGGGACTGAGGAGAGGGGTGCCGGAGACCGGCTGGACTTCCGGCCATCTATCTGGCTTTGAACCTCCGCGGCTGTCTCCGGGTCTCCAGCAGCACAGGTCCTCAAGCCAACAGCCGCCGCACTGAAATACCCCTTATGTTGCCCAGCGTGGGCGCTTTAACTCATCCTACTTACTGCACCTTATCTTTGCCCTCCCAGGGCTTCGGTCCGGGAAAGGGCGACCCCATAAGCATCCCAACGACGACGTCATCCCACAATGTTGACACTCACCTCGTCCCTTCTTCCCTGGACCGTATATGAAGCGGACAGAGATCTAGGTACCAAATGGAGCCAACCCATGATCGTGTCTTGGCCGCATCGAATAAGAGAAATCAGTTTGGGAGCGGATGTGGTCATGACTTTTGACGCTCCGGGTAGGTTACTCGGGCCCGTCAAACAGCACATATCAAAAGTGTGCCAGACAAGTACCCTTTTGGCCTTCCCCTGCTCTCGGTTCTCTACTACTCAATTATATACACCYAGACATCCGCCCAAACCTCTCTGCCTTCCCATCAAGAAAATGACATGACATGTCAATATGCCAGAGTCAGGGTCGCAAAACTATATTTGGATGAGACGACCCTTAAGTATCGACGATTATGTACATTCCATCCCCAGAAACYTCGAGCCCTTATGCTTACGGCTACATAACCTCACGACGTAAGTGGGTGAGGAAAACTATGACAATGTTACAGGTTTGGCCTTCCGGAATTAACTATGACCGCCGAGCTGACAGTCCAACGCCATCGGTGGCAGCCTGTCCTCCTCGGGTATGRCTGAGAGCGAGCGCGACGGGTTTTGTATGCTGAAAACCAGGGCAATTTGTTACATGTGCGTGTACAGCGCTCTTTATGGCTTGACAGCTTCATCACAGTCCTCCGGTGCTGCGTATAGGGCTGTGGTGAGGGTGAGTGGTTTATCAAAACCTCGTCACTCTAGCTATAAAAATATGAGCATGTGTCTGCAACAGCACCGCTTATGTTCATCATAGCGCCCACAATTTTTTTTTGACTAATGCCATTTATGAGCGCTTCTGATAACGTTTTGGGTATCTGCTCCATGATTCGCGGGTCAATAGCAGAACAGCGTTGCCACCCTGCCTCTGAGACAAACAGAGGGCTCGAAAAGTTTCTGGGAAATGCCAGTGCCAAATGCCCGAGGTTTACGTTTGATGATCCTTGAGTTTCCTCCATCCTGCAAAAAGCGACATTAAGCGACCCATAATTCACGTCATGAAATTAAATTTCCCCGATGTTCTGGTCCACTGGAGCGGGGGATAACTCTGCTTACTCCGGCAGCAATTTATAGGCAGGTCGCCGCGGCGGTGAGCGCTCCATTTCTAAAGCCCTGAGAAGTTTTTCACGGGTATTGTCTATGACGAGAACAGATAATAAGTCATGAGCCTATGGCGCCTCAGAAATTCGAATCGCTAGGAAATGTAGGCCAAGCRTGCRRACCCGCRGAAAGGATATAGGGAAGGTCCCTATATCATTATTTGATTCAATTTTCTACGGTCAGAACCTGTTGTTCTTGCTGTTCATGCTGTGCCCTCCTGTTAATCATTCATTCTGCTAGGGCCCTCTAACCACCGGCCACTACCGGGTTTCAGACTAGACTAGTCCTTGAAACCCACCACCACCACCAACACCACCACCACCACCCCCGACAGGGGGTGAGCGTTGTTGCCAACACGAGAAGCTTCCATCTCTCAGAAATAGAAACAAGTAGGTCTTAGCAGGGTAAGTGCCTCCCATCGGGTATCCAGGTCCCGGCCGCAGTAATTTCCCCTGTCAAAACCCACGTATGTATAGGTATTCAGAACTACTTCGATTCACAAAGAGCCCGGGTCGGAAAATCGGGTTTCGACTAATCGAGGATTCGGGGTGTTGTAAGCCTGTAAAGAAGTTAAACTCGAAGATAAGCTGTGGGGAGCAGGATTCTCCTATCCACCTTTCAGTGTAATCACTGGTTCGCTCGATATTGCTCGGGGGACGAGTCATTGTCCGTGTAACAGTTTGCACTGCGCCTGGGCTGAGCATGCTGATATGAGAGAAGGCTCATTGTGAGACTTAATTCCCCCGTTAGGGAGGTGGGCTTCTTCCGCCCTGGTCAGARGGGCGCTTCGACTGCGTGGATCTGCCCAGGAAGTATTAGACTAATCGGTGAGCGCGCATATGAGGCTGGAGATCCGAGTCAATTTTCGCAGAACGATTGCACATGTCGACTAGTGCTAGCCAATCACTTGTAAAATTTCMAGGCCGGAGCGAGCACTAGATCGAGAAAGTTGGCTACCTGGTCMAGTAGAGGAAGTTCGACCCCCACAGAGTAGATATATCCATGGCAATAAACGATATCCCATGCTCCACAGGCAATGYCCGGCCATAGGTTGTTTTGCGTTAAGGGATATTTTAATGTGGATTATGATCTAAGCGGATCATCGGGCCCTTGTAATAGCTTTGAAGGTTACTGTACGCTAGACAACCACTGGAAAGACTATGCTGAGCAAAAAAAAAAAAAGGATGAGCTATGTGAGAAGAAAAGGAAGGTTTGATGTGGGCTACTTCATGAACCTCCAGGAAGATAAAAGCCGGAGTCTTCCAGCGGCATCAGCTAGAAGCTCTGATTGGAGCCGTGCGACACCCAGGTCCAGCTGCGATCTTAGCCGCGCTGCCACCGGAAACACTGAACGCTATGCCCTACCGCATAACCTCGGGTCCCAGAGTGAGCTCGAACTGGCAAGCGGTGCGAAGCCCTAGATTTCTCCCCCTCGAATTAGAGTTTGGCATAATGCCGCGGTGTTTGAACCTGGATTTCAAGCTCATCCGCCTGGCTATCTGGTATGCTGGGGCTTTGAGCTTTGAGCTTCAGTAATGAGTGAGCGGCGTATGTCCGTGGTTTCATAGGCCAAAATAGAGTCGACCTTTTTTGTATATCTTCCCACTAAGACTGTGTTGGTAAGAGAAGCCGATCTATCACTGAATAAATAGTACACCCAAATGCTGTGGCATCACGGAATTTATCTGGACTTTGTCTTAGTTTCAGGCAKGGCGTTTCTCAGAATGACTTAGTGACTTGTGCAGAGAGGTTGGATAGATGAATGGCCAAGGGTGTTGGCTGCGTGATATTGATGCTGATTAGATAAATCAGACTCCTTGATATATCATCAATACTAGCATCATCAGAACCCTGCCCCCTTTGAGCTTTCAATGTCACACACTCTGATTCTCCCTTCATCAATCTGTCTACCGTATTATTGCTGAGCCGTGGACCTGCCGTGAAGGCATGTAGATATGAATATCTAAATGGCATGCGGAGCATGCGAATGAAATTGGCATTCAGTCAAGATCGTCGTGACTTGACGTGATGAAGTCCTCATGCATGTATCATGTGTCATTAATGCGTACAAGAAATGATGAGCAAGGTTGTTCATAGCTGAGACCCCAACGCCCGTGACATGCACTGCCAGACCCATCCTCGTCATGTTCTGACGGTGTCACATTCGACGTGTACGCCAGCCCAGCTKRGACAAGATGAACGAGAGCATAACCCGTCGGATCTGCCCAGCGTGAAATTCTACRTCGCCAGCCTTCGCATTGATTGGTCCCGCGATAAATCCGAGCATTTTTGTAACGAACGCTAGCGGGACTTGGGAATCCGGCTCCCTCTCCACCAGACCGCAATAGCAACTTCCTGATATATAAATATATAAATATATCACAATTAACCCATTGCGGTTATTCGCCAACAGCGCAATCAACTGGGCGCGGTAGACATCATGGCAGCGCCAAGGGAGCCAAGACCTAAGATATCCTTAAATCACTGAGGATCTTGCGCCGGTGACTACCAGGCCCAGCAACTCCCTTTCCGCGCTGAAGGGATCGGGGTCTATAAGTCAACCGTAAAAAAAAAATGATACCTCCTGGTTCCCCCACCTCCGGTTTCTTTACTCATGGTCGTATCAGGCCGTGGACATGATATGTACATCAATTAGGACGGGTTTTTACGAAGTGATATATGAATCTCGAGTATTTTTATCTATCCTGCCGAGTACCGGTTAATTCCTCACACGAACTAGTCCTTGGGGCCTAGTAAATGTAGCAAATGTTAATTAAATCAACATTTGCCTCTTGTGTTACGCATCACCCTGTGATACCTCCTTAAAATATCACCCTTACTTGGTGCAAGGGCCGTGAGCAATAGATAGTAGAAAAAGGTAAGATGCGCCCATGSCGTACGTAAATAAAGGGCGCCTTCCCAACTCGATCCATGAGCTGTTACAGAATTGCTAAATACAATACCTACCGGAGTACTGTGACTCCAAGAAGACAAGGACAGGGGAAAATTATTAAGTGATTCTTCTCGTTCTAATATTTCCGAGCGCTGCGAGTCCTTGTGATCGCCTTTCCTTATTCTGAATACAACATCCATGCCCCTAAATGGAAAGAAGGTATAGGTATGGTGCTGTGATTTAATCTTTGACAGGCGCGGGGGTAGGGGACATGGGCGTCAGAAGCCGGTCATCGAGGCCGGGGAACTATCTCAACAGCAACTTCCCGTCCACTCATAGGCACTAACGTTCAACCTAGCAAAATAGAGCAATAGGCCTTGAGCTTGCATGTCGTGCTTATGTTGATTCCAACCAAGGGCGAAAAAAGGTGGATTTTAATCAGGGAATCAACTTGAGTCTAAATAAATAAWCGGAAAAAATCTATGTAACCGGAAGCACAAGTTCTATCTAGACATCAAACAGTTACTCAGCCGCTGGTCGCAGTGGGAGAGTGTCACGATGTCCTACAAGCTCGGGGGGGCGGGCGCGAGAATATAAGAGAAGCAAGAAGCACAGAAGGCCGAAATTCAAAGCTGCTTCGAAGCAAGAAGCAAGGGGTGGGGAGGCAAGAATTGAGAGGTGTTAATAATAATGGCRTATGGCACCCGAAACGATCCCATAAGGAAATGGAAGGCAAAGCAGGTGACATATGGCTACCTGCAGGTAGATGCATGCCACTGCCGGTGACAGGAGTGGGGTGGTGCCCCGTGGAAAAGAGATGTTGGCGAATGATATAGATAACTGGATCAGAGGTGCAGACGACTAAATAACTTTGTGGGTAGTGCTGGGGACACATGATTATTTATGGAGGGGGTGTGAGCGACATGGAGTGTAGACAATAGCAATGGTTGCGGTTAGGCTGACAGAGATTGTTACAACAGGGTGGATACCAAAAAGCAGGAACAAAAGGTAGGGATGCGCACAAGAAGGCGGAGAGTGACGAGTGTGGGATGCGGGCGGACTGGTTTCGAAAGAAGGAGAGGGGAAGGGCAGGGCAGATACGGGCCGGCGATAAGCAGCTGGACAGAGATTTATGTTCGTACAATTACACGCTTCGTATGCTTCCCAGCCCGTCTCCGTTCCGCAAAAGGCATTGGTCTTCTCCAACTGTCTTCGTCATACTCCTCATGCTGGTACTCCGGCTTTGATGGGGGAGGACCGGATTGAGTGGGATCTTGTGGAGGTGTACGTAAACCTGGGCTCGGTTGGTGTAGAATTGGCGGATGGAGATTGGGCGGATGCTGTGAAGGTGGTGGCGGATGAGAGGTTATCGGGAAGAGCGGCGTGACAGGAACCGTCCCTCGCTGAGGGGGTCTTGAGTTTGAATGGGGGAAGAGCTGAAGGGGTGCTGGGGCGGTTGATGAGGATTGGACCGGTGACTGATGCGGCCCAGGCTGGCCGGGCATCGCTGCCCACGAGCGGGACGATGCCGCCGCTTTGGCTTTTGGCGGTTCGGCCTCCGCAGCGCCGTGCGGCAGGTCGACCTCGACACGCACACGAATAATTTCCTTTCCTGCCTGCGCAAAAAAKGCTCGCTCCTGTCGTTGGAAGAACCCAGAGGTAGGACCTGGTCGYGTTTCAGGGGAATTATCTGGCGGTGGGGGTGGAAACAGAGCCATGAGATCATGGCCGGTCGGCGGAGCCGGGAAGCGGGAGCGTGACTGCATATCCGGCGTTTGCGTCAGGTCAACATCTGCCAGGAGAAGTAAGGTGAGAGAATGAAAAAGCAGGAAATTTTTTACACACCACGAAGGGACGACGGTGAGAGGGGTCTGCGAGAGCGAAGGTTAGACGGGGGGGAAGAAGGGCGGTGGTGGGCGGAAGACTTGTATCGAGGACTTAGATCGCCTGGAGGGGTGGTGGAGGAGGAGGGGGAGGGGGAGGGGGAGTGGTCAACGACAGGGCGAAGGTGAAAGGCGGCCATGGGAGATGAGGAAGGAGAAATAGGATGTTGATATATATATGAGCATAAGCAGAACATTGAGATCAAGATTGCTATCTCCGTACATCTGCCGTACTCAGGCTTTACGTGCTTCACTACGGCAACTGATCATGTCTGCCCCGTCAGGGTTTACTTCGCCTCATGCTCCGAGATCTTTGACAGAACCGCTCAGATGGGAAGCTTACATGCCTGGCCTTCCCATCAGCCCTCCCTTGCAACCTGCCCTGTCAGATCACAATGTCCTCGACGCAGTCGATCAGATCTCATACATATTCATCCTCGCCCAATATGGTCATCCTCCCTTTATCATAACACCTATACCGCCTGTGCATGACATACTTCGTCTGCACTCTCGATCTTTCATACTTCACACCCAAACGTCATCGATTCATCCCTTATATTGACGTCCGATCAATACACGTCCATGAATGATATATGGATACTCGTTGCGCAGCACATCGTTCCCATATTCTCAAATCTATCAGACTGTCTGCATATTTTACATGTGCACCGCCGCGCAGCATCATACCACCCCCTCCCCCCCTCTCTCCCTGGCAAGCGTTCATCGACCCGTCTTGTCTTCCTGGGTACAATGTCAAGTCGACATCTCAAAAGCGGACCTGCCCCAAGCCCAACTTTGTTGTCATGTCCCTACCTCTCTTGTTGTCTTTGTGATATTGTAAAGGAATGACAGGTGCCATGATTGTTCTTGCAAAATGCGAGCATCGTAGGCACCTGACCGAGCTCGTAAAGTACACCTTCTAAGAAGCACGTCATGAGAAGCAGCAAGCGCAAGTTGAAAAACAGTTCTTGGCACTCATAGGGGTTGAACAGCTATCTTATACTATGAATCCCAAGCTCTAACCGAGAACCAAGGAACCCTTTCATAGTACAATATATAAATGGGTTTGACTTACATCCTTACATCATGATGATTCCACTTTGGTCTCGACATTAGTTGCGGCTAGCACTGGCATCGGACCTGCACTATGCAGCACCGCATTGTAGGTGGCACCTGCGCCGGCACCCGAACCAGCCGAATCGGGCTACCAGTAGGTATTAATCGTCATCCGCTAAGCCGTGACGGATTCGATTGCCACTGTCAATGGGCTCATTCTGGTGTAAATTTGGCATGTGTACATGATAGGGTATATATATCCTCCTGCAAGAACCCCAAGGCATCGCCACGATATCCATCCTCTCAGGAAGAGTCGTCACCGTCTGTTGTGGCCTCGCATCATTTCTCCCAAACCTTTATCRTTGATCGTCGGTCTCTTGAGTTCAAACAGTCATCATCCCTATGCATTTATCATGTTATGCATGCCCGAACGGACCGAGGGAGCATTCTAATTTCATAGAATTTTACTTTGGACCAACGACTGATCTGATCCAACCCACATTTTCTCAAAAGCCGAGTATTCACACGACGACCCTACCATCTCCTACCATCCTCGCCATCGGTTGCAGGGCGTGGTAACCGGGAACGTGGAACGAGATTATGAGATGGGGAGACCGGTCAGGGAGGGGTATGTACCAGTCGATATTCTACAGACGCCTACCAGTGTCTACATCGGTCCAGTCGCAAGGGACACAGGTTACTGGGAGCGGAGGTTTCGTCTACTAAGCCCTCAGCCATCAGTACCAGTAGGGGCACAAAGTGCTTTCCTTCTTTGATCGTCGACTGAAGGCTATTATATCGGGTACGTTCCGTTGATACGGAAGCATCGATTACTTCTTGGAGTTGTTTGCGTAGTAGTCCAACCATACTGTACTCCATGTTCCGAAAGTGAGCGCAGGAATTTATTCACGTTGCCGCCCCCCCGGTTCTTCCGTTTTTGTTCCTCGGGGGTTTTAGTGAGGAGCACGCTCATAAGCACATGCCGCTAGCCATCTATAGCTAGGTGCATAATCCCGGGGTATATGGGATTCGGGATCGGAGCCTCCTTTGCTTTAGTGCTGCAGCATTCTTGAGGTCCTTGGGAGCGAGCTCGCATATTAATGAACTCATGCCTCCATAGTATAGGAAGGAGAGACTTCGCAGTTCTAACACTATGTACGATCACTCCCTGACCATGAGCGGTTAATTTGTGTTCCTATTTCGTACTCTGTCCCCTCTTTCTGAGGATTTTTCTACGAACGTTTCAGTGGGTCATACGCCACTTACTTCTGCGCTATGTAATGATTCCGGCGGAAGGAAAGATGCATTTCTCTCTCTGCCTCTTCCCTTTCTCCTATTTAAACCCGGGTGCTTGATTCATGCCTGCTCGGCCCCCTCCCTCTTCTCTCACCCCCGCAGGCGGCCCCTGAGATAGTGTCCACCTTTAGTATCGCCACTGTTTGTACCAATGATCGACTATCGTGGCACATCCCGCCACGAGGCCAACAGCGGTGCCTAGGGCTTTTGTATTCACTTATGTTATCTTATGAAGTCGATAGGCGGCTTGGTATAGGACTAAGCTGAAAATGTGAGCATCTCCGACAGAGTCAGGGTCGTATGCGGGAAGTGCCATCCAAGCAATGAAGTCAGGCGGCAGCCACTTCACGGAACCGGCGAGGCAATTTCTTTGTTTTCCCTCTACGCTTGGAGAAAAATTCGCTGTTTGCGGCAAATTTAGATGAGTGCTGGGCGGTGTTACTCTCACCAATGTCTCTGAGAAAGGCCAAAGAACTTTGTTGTATAACCACATCTGGGGGCCTATTTCAAATTCCCTTACCAAGGCAAGAACTCTTTTGGCGCTTCTCAGGTCCCGAGATGTTGCTGGTGATAGCCATCAAGCCTTCAGGGGCAGGACGGGTGTGCAACAAATGCTATTACCACAGAACTCACGCCTACTAGAAAGGAAGTCTTGACGACAGAAGGATCAAATATTTGATGTCAAGAGCAGGCCCCTGGGACTATTATTTGTATTGAATGGACGAGAAGCCAAACGGGGGTCGAATGAGCTGGGAGCTTTAACTAAAGAGCAGGATAAGATCATGAGCAATGCCAGCACTTCAACATGTCGCAAGTCCTGACACACCGGTGACATCACTCAGTGTTAAGACAATAAAAAGATTGCTCCGAGAAAATTCATGTCAAGAGCATCCGTCTCAGGTGCGGTGGGAATGGTTCGAGGGTGTGTGTGTGATTATGAGGCAGCCCACCCCAAAAGTTTGTGGGCATCAGAGGGTTGACACTGCGGATATTTCCGTCAGTTGGATGATAGGTTTACGACTATGACTGATGTATGTACTGTCGGAGGATCACTTGTCAAGTGGTGCCAATACTGGGGAAGGCCAACACGGCATTTGCTATCTGCCGTTAAATGTCACTTGGGATTGAGTGGGGAACATCAGCCTGAGACGTTTCTCCCCCGAACCCCAGATGCGATGGTGAATCGGAGGCGCCGTGAGAAGGAGTTCGTTTAGTCGGGGTACACTGCTATGCATTAAGTTATCTGCATGCTCAGTCGTTTTCCGGTCCCCTACAGACAGCAGACGGCCCCAGGAGTAATTCTCGGCTCAGAACGGCTGCTGCTCAGCGAAGTAATGACTTTTGACTTTTGACATCCACCTAGTACAAAGATGGGGAAGCTAGATATACGAGGATATTGTGTGACTATCAAAATACCTCACTCGAGATTCGTTCTATCGGCGTGGAAATAGCGGTGAGATGTATCCAGGAGTGTTCCACTCGCCTGGGTAAGAAGATAGGCACAACAGTTGCGAATACGTTTGAATTGAGCAAAGTGGCAGGTGCACTTCCAAAGACGGGGGAGAGAAGGCACTTTTAAAGCACCGTGGCTTATCGCAAAGAACACGGCACAAGTCCCGACGCGCACTGTTTCAGGCGAAATTTAGAGCCCGAAATGGCAGAGCTTATTTTTGATTGGATGGGTTCGCTTTGAATCACTGATTAGAGTGATTGTATACCGTCACCCACGTTCCAGTGGGGCCAGCAGTCGTACCAGGGAAAGAAGTTTGTGATGTGACTGAGTGGCTGAGTAATTTCGTGTGGCCTGTCCACACTGGTAAGCGAAGAACCACAGGAAGCTGGGGAATGCGTGTGTGGAGTTCGGGGAGGGGAAACTGTCGAAGGGCTGATGAAGGAAATATAAAAGGATATGTCACGGACCCGAAGACGGTTTCACTCACGGGCGCCGTATCCTTTTAGTGGTTGATAAAGGGGCCTAGGGAAATGGAGGCGATGATAGGCGAACTGACAGGAATTCCGACTTCGAGTGATCCACTACTGAAAGCCGCCATGAAAGACATATACAAGCGGTGGAGATGCTTTATTTTCCACTGGGACCTCTCCATATTTGTGCCCTTGGCCAAAAGGAGCTGTAGTCGATGCTGGGCGAATCTCTAGGAGAAGGGCGATACCTCGTGCAAACAAACCTTGTATCTCAAGCCTGATTTAACATATCAAGGTTCTTGAGACTGACTGCGTGCTGATAAATCCAAGCGCAGCTTCTATAATGTATCATTGCTGATATTGAGATTCGGATATAGGACATAGCGGGGGAAGGTGTGCTCGAGGTGAGGCGGTTGAAAGGAGGTACTCAACTAACCTTCTTATTCAGTCACCTCCGCGTCCAGTGGGATGTCGTAATAACATAGTAGATTGAATTCATCATATTTTAGGCAACCCATGACATGCAGGCGTAAGGATGAATGACGACACTGTATTCTATTAGGGTGTTCCATGAACATGAGAAGGGTCAGCCATAAGAAAAAGAAACTTCTGCGCCGCACTGTCTAGATCCGTGTTGCTGTACTTGAGCCAAGGAATATGGGGTTGTTTATGGAGTCAGAGATAGCGCATCTATGATAGTGGGCCCAGTTCTGGTCTTTCGGATATCCATTATGATGAAGTGCTCGGTACGGCCAGCTGCGGTGAGTGTGGAATGCCTCATAGCCAGTGACACCGGAGCGTGAACCTCAAACCTTCACCTCAACGCCCTCGAACGCCGGCTAACCTGGAGGAAGGTATACACGTTTTTGGTTGATGTGAGAGCTGTCGCCGATTTGATTCGCCATTCTCCAAGTCGGGCCCCTGCTTCTCGCCACAACAAACCCCCTTGTGTATGCGTCAGCAATTATGCATGAGCATGAAACCAAGAAGATCTCCGAGTTGACCGCTGACTTGCCAACTGGGTTGTGTTGGAAGATAACCCATGCGCGGTGACTGCCATATGGGTACTCGATAAGTATATTCGATTCAGTGGTGGCCCTGGGAGGGATGACGACTGGAAGCAACGACGGAGCAATGCCTTTTCTCCGAGCTYAGATCACGCTGTTTGTTGCATAGCCTTCTTAACTGCCAATGCCCTCCTGGGCTGCGACTACCAGGAGCAGCATTCGCTCCGAACTCACTAGCTAAGCAGTACGGATTTGGGGATCACCTAAGGCCGCCCGGTCTAACAAGAAGCCAGAAGTACTCACGGGCTTTGTCAGAAGCCTTGCATAGAACTGATGCCTGATGAGATGCCCGTGAGCCCCGGTGTTCCTTCGCGCAGCTAGTTTGGCCGTAGTGCAATGTATATGTGTAATGCACACATGCCATCGTATGGATTAATGGATCATCAATCAGATCAGAAGAACCATTTGACAGGAACTGTGAAAGGCACGGTCTAAGGCTGGTTGTTCTTATGACCGTCACGCTGTTGAACTAGAGGCTTCCCACATGCTCGGCGTACGGTTCGAGAGAATGTGATTCCTTGGCCATTCGCCTGGCTTATCCGATCCCGCATCATAACGCCACGACGCTTATTCGGTTGTCTTCAGGCTACCTATCGAGGAATTAGATTCTGACGGGCGGCTTGCAAATCACTGACCACCGTGGCCGATAGATCGAAGACGATCAAGGAGAGTTGTTTTTTTCGAGATCTGGTCACGTTCGGGAGGTCGTGTGAGGTACATTTGGCTATATCTGTTTCCATTTGCACTCCCATTCCKGCAATCTTAGCGATATTGCTGAGAATACAACATGATCGATGATGGTACGCGCCTCCGCCACTTTGTGTATTTGTGGGCTGCACGAATCATAATGTTTTCTCAAGTCTTCTATTCTGTGCCGGTGTGGCGTTTGACAACGAGGCATCTCCTTTCTGCGCGGAGTAATAGGTTCTTGGGTTCCATATCACCATTTCATGGGGTCTGACTTGAATGACAACGAAGCCGGCAGARCTGGATCAGTTTGGCAGATGCATATAAATAATTTGAGGASTTTGCCCTGAATTTGCCACCCATTATCACCGAAGGCARAAAATAAAGCACGAGGGGTACATTGGCTCTCGGCGATAGGCACAGAGTAACAGCATTAAGCTGATTAGAACATGAGGCAAGTCATATTGCTTGAGTTTCAACCTGGGCTCATGAAGAAGTGCCATCATATATTTTAGATCCGGCAATAAATCAATAAAACAAGGTTATTCTAAGAAAGAAAAGTGTACACTGAAATCCCCAAAGTAGAGTCCCAAGGTTGTATTCAAAAGTCAATTCACGAATTCGGTGTCTCCACTCCCTCGTTCGGAGGGGCAGTAGAGGCGCTCCCCATAGTCGCTGTATAGTATGTCAACGCGGTTGCTGCACTGCTGGCACGCGATGAGTGGCTCCCAATGCCTTGCATCCCTCCATTCGACGGGTGTGCGCTTAAATTGAAGGTTTGTGATAGCGGGCTAGGGGATGAGGGGCTTCCCCGCTTTTCGCTAACTTTGATCAACTCTCCAACCTCGCTTGTGTTCCCTACTACAGCACCGGACGTTCCTGTCCCGGATAAACTTCCAAGTATATCGGAAGCACGTAGGGACAGACTACCTGTCCTACTCGGTGGTTCGCTCCCGGTGTAATCTGTCCTGGATAGTGTATTCCGTGTGGGAGGCCGACTACTGCTCGCCCCAGCGAGACGATCGACAATACTTCCGCTATACACACTCGACCCCCTGTTCGTGCTTGTGAATTCCCGTGAGCCCATACTTTCGATTGTCGGCATGCGGCGAATAATCCCGTTCAGCATGGGAACAGATTCTTCTGGGGGATAAGGTTGACCAAATTCGTTATACCCGATGCTAGGGGGCACAGGCAGCGGGTAGAAATCATGAGTTTGTTCATTGAGAGATGGCTGGGAAGCCGAAGAGGAGTCTGAAGCAGTTTCTGACCGTGCGAGCGAGATCGCTTGGTCTGTTTCACGGGTGATCTGGGAGACGAGGGAGCGGAAGCGGTCGACAATGCCCGTGGTTTCGCGGTCAAGGTCGGCATTAAGATCAACTGGGGGTGCGCGGGGGGTGTTGCCAGAGTCGGAGGAGGTGCTGGTAGATGCAGCGGAGCGCGAGAGGTGAAGGGTCGACTTCTTTGACGGAGCGTGAGACACCACTGTAGACCGGGAGAGTTGGTGTTCCATTGTGGAATATACTAGAGAGTGGGATGAAACTTGGGCGGTTTGAGGTAGTGTTGTGGGACGGGTTGGCTCGGAAGCGCTTGGCCGATCGAGCCATCTAGGATTAACCCACTTAGCTGGCCGGCGTGTCCGCTCGTAAGCAATGAGGAATGCATAGTAAAGAGCCTGGACATGTTAATACTAATTTACAATAGGAAATGCCATGCTCACAATGAGGACTGTGGTGATTCCTAGCCGGGTCACTGATAAAGCCATCCAGGCGCCCCATCCGTAGGGTTTGGGGCATACTTGCTTCGTCCCGGACCAGATAACGTCAATATCAATGTGACAACGATTCTCCGTCGATATCTCTGTGTCAGAACGATGTCGCCAAACGAAAAGCATAACGATATTAGTAATCGCAGGCGCAACCAATGTCAGGGAAGAGAGACATTGTGAGGAGATGATCATGAACGTAAGAARTGAGAGAGGGACCGAGTGCGTGAGAAGCTGAAGCTTGAAGAAATTGAAGACTGCGCCCGCTGCGAGGAAAGCGAATGAGATCCCCGTGCACGTTCCGAGTGCTAGTGATACAAGTTGTCCTTCCACTGAGTCATAGGTCGTGAAGGCGATGAAATATCGGGTGGTATTGTATATAGCCCAACTCCCTGTTAGGTAGGCAGGTGAATCATAAATTAGGAAATAGATTGGATAAGGATCGTACCAAATAGTGATTCCAAAATCCGCATGAGAAGCCGAAGACGCTTTAGGCGTCTTCTAATAGTTTTCTCCCAAGAGTTTTTCTGTTCTTGTAGAGTGGGCGGGTCACCAACAAGAGTAAGGGCTGGTCCCCAGTCCAGCGGACCGGGCTCGTCGACAAGCGTAGGCTGCCTCGAGATCAGGTCAATGTAGGCGAGAGAGTCTGAGGTAATCGGGTGCAGAAGCGGCTCATTTAGATTTGAATGTTCAGAGGCGGGGGGTTGGAGCGTTGTAGTTGAAATAGTCGATAGATTCCTCGAATGAGGCAACCGGGATATTTCTGAGGGCTCTGGTGTGAAGACTACATTATGCAGATAGAGTGCAGCCATCTGATATCTTTTCAGGCGGTGCAGCCCAAGATAAATGTCGTTGACGGATTCGTGATTGAGGCGTAAAGTTATCGTTAGGAGACCGCTCCTATGTCTAAGAGGTATTCAGTATCCAAGAGATATTGGTAAGAGAGATTGGGAGGGTACAGTTGCCAAGTACAGCGGAAAGAGCAGGTCTCCCTGTGGTCGTGAAGGTGGAATGTCAATCAGCCAATGCCGACAGCTGAATGTTTCAACTTACGGCACAGCTGATGGCCGCTGTCCGTGTTTGGCTCTGTTGTTCATTTCCCTCCCCTCTGCCTGCCAGCCCTGCCAGAGCCGTTGGGAACTTTGCACCGTTATCGGAAAATGTACATAGTTGACAACTGTCCAGTATCCCAGCCCACAGTCCGCCSCAATGTATTGCGTGTGTGTTTAAATCGGTACCGAGTCCCTACTCTCCACGTGGGTGGCAAGTGCATGTGGCGGAGTCATCTTCGTGCATTTGTGGCTCAAGAGAACTGGAAACGAGATGGGAGTAGGATGTCGATGAGGATTCGAAGTTTCAACTACGCTCTGCCCCAGGAAAGGCAGGGGCAATGTTCACGGGGATTAGCGTCGCCACCTGTCTCGGACCCTTTAAGTACAACCTGTTTTTATTCCCAAGGCATCCCTCTCGTGCGGGATGAGGTGTTTCGGCTGAATCACGCTGATGCAGGATCCTGAGGGTTTGGCGACAATGAGTAGATGATGACCCTTGAAATGGTTTGTATGTGTAGCATATAGGCAGGGATGTGTTGACCCTACGCGACAACGACCAACTTGCTTTGTTTCCTCGGGAGAAGCCAGGGTTCGTGCGTTAATGGCTCCTTCCCAGGCCCTGTGTTCTCAGTACTCATATTCGCTCCTGTACTCAGGGGCATGTGCAGCTCGAAGAATAGCGACGTCACTAATCCTGTGGTGAATCGTCATGGGCTAAGATTCTTTCCTACAGGCCAGTCCATTGGCGGGAAGAAGCGCAGGAGCCCTTATCTCCGTCTCAGGCACTCCGATGTGCTTTTGGTTTGGGGGGGGGGCGGGGGTTGGGCTTTATCGCGCCCGCCAATCATCCTCACTGGAGTGTCTGTCATTGGCTGCGTCTTGGTCCAATTGTGCATCCAGCACACTGGGGATTACGTTGGGATACGAACTCCGGTCCGAAYGTACTCAGAGAACCGGGCAAATGTGATACACCGCGAAAATTCTCTGACCCATGCCATTTCAACAGTTGACAGTCGTTCTCAGTGTCCGAGAGAACGGGAATACAATTTCGTGGACGGAGATTTGACTGGTGATAGTAATGTTTTTGGATTTGTGAGATACGTAGCGTTGTTAGGATAGAGCAAGGTAAATTCGATTCTCATAGGGTACATTGAGTCTGAGGCCTAAAATGAGACTCGATAGTTCGGTTTGTTATGAGGTCGCTCAGACGGTATTGTGATAATAGAAGCGCTTCGCCAATGCCTTTCTTCACAGCCAGAGGAGGTCCATGGTAGTGGATATAAGCTCGCAGGATGTGAGTGGTCGCTTGGTTCATCTAAGMATGCCAGGAAAAGAGATTATCATGCGTATGATGTCTGTGATAGTCCATGGCCCTTCGCTTCTGTACCAGTGCCTGGTTCCGAAGTGACAGAGATGAACGTGCACGTCCAAAGTAGCGCGTGTGGGGGTTCCATGTGGGCAACCTCGTATAATCGTTAGTGGAGAGTGTGAGGCGAAACCAAATATAAGGAAAGAAAGAGTAACACGGGAGGCTTTCCCGGTGGCCAGTAGATATCTCTTGAGAGGCCTGGGGTCGAGATGTGCATGATCCAGCAGATACCGTAGAGAAAAAAAAACGTGTTGTGGATACCTACGCAGGGGCTGCCTAGTTAACACACCGCAACAAGGGCGGTTGTGGCCTTAAATATAAGTCGGGACTCACGCCAGTTACCCCATTTTTTCGGGGCCATTTTTCTTTTTCTTCTTCCTCAACTCACTGCTGGAATCAGCTGATTCCCGTGATCTCTTTTTCGCGCGGCCGGTCATATGAGTTGTCGTAGTGGGCGCCGACTTGGGTTTATCCTTAACCGCGGATCCGGGTTCATCTACTCCAGCAGGCTTTAGGAATCCTACGGTGTTCAAATTTTGTTGCCCCTCCTTCCCAGTGCTGGGTTTGTCGAACGTCTGGAAACCCTTCAGCTGCTTGCCGACGGATAGTGATGATATCGACACGGGGTTTGCATGGGCTTTGAATCTGCGGCCTTTAGTCACCGCTGCATCAGATTTGCCAGGTAAAGGTGTTGCCTTGGCGTCGCTATCCGATTCATCAACTGCCTGCAGAGGAGGTGGAACAATACCAAATCAGTCCAACCATAGAAACCCAAAAGCAGGAAGCAATGACTTGTGATATTCGGGGCATCGAAACGTCCTGGCCGACCTTGTCGAACGTGCGTCGTCCCAAAGGTTTTGGTATTCCCGTGTCCTCGTGTTCGGATGGAAACAAGAAGGGCAAATATGACGACTCGTAGATAACAACGTTACTGGAGACTGTTAGGATATTGGCTTATTCGCAGATGAGAGATCTTTACTTGTCTTGCGCTCCTTGGCCCATGCTCCATGCTTCTCTCACATCCTGCCCAACCTCCCATTTCCCTTCGTCTCTGACTTCGGCTCGTTCAAGTTCAACCTCTTGAAGTTGTTGCCTGTGTAATGCGTTTTGCATAAAGCGCAAGCCCAGAGTCCCAGTGCTAAGTGTCCTGGACATGATGCTGGATGGAAGGTGGAATTCAGGGGGGATCGGACTGACACACTGCGCCTGAGATGCCAACAACATGGCAAAACAATACAATTATCTAGTGAACCATGCCAAGTTACAACTCACAAAGGAAAGCACAACTAACAAAATTGTATATAAATCATGTCTTATGGTTACTTTATTTCCTTCGGCTTATGGATGCTAGTGGTATGGTCGTACATTAAGGATAAATCAGGAGCATGTGCCTTCCAACTACTCATCAAACCTTGCCAACCTCTGTGAAGCAAGAGGAGGGTTCTGTTGTGTTAATTCATTCAGGCACTCAGCCAAATAACCAGCAGTCATGGAAGAGTAAGTATGTAATTTTCACATACCCATGCCTCACCTCCTTGGGTATCAATATTTTTGTATTTGTATTTTTTTTATTTTAATCAGTATATTCTGCATGGTGTCTAGTYGCAGTCCACATCTGTACTTACTACAAATGTAATAGACCAGAGGGTATAATACTCTACTTTAGGCTCCAGAGAATGGAGCAGATGAAGCCCCCCTTGTTGGTGAGGTGTAGTGTTACTGAGACACAGCAATTCCAGTCTATCTGGCCAATGTTTATTGGATGACAGGTCCTCTACAATCTAGTGGCTCATGCACTGAATGGATTCACTGCCCCCCTCCCCCCTCCCCCCTGGTCTACAGTGGCTCAAAAAACTGTCCCAATATTTTGGYAATTTGGACATATACATAAGGTAGATCACTTACAGAAAGAACTACATCACATAAGTCAAGAGTGACAAGAGAGTGACAATCAAGCCAATTTAGCAGACAAATGACTTGAAAATATTTATGGGATTTCAAGGTGGACATGTATGAAAAAACTAAAACCTGACGAAATGGACTATGGATGCTTTGAATACCTTGTGTTGCGTCTGGATCTCTTATGGCTAGTGTGATACTAGGCCAGCTTACCTAATATGGCTTGAGTAGTTATCTGTACTCTCAAGGCCCGGTAGCTCAGAGGTCAGAGCATGGGGCTAGTTTCCCGAGGTCACAGATTCGATTCCTGTCCAGGTCAGCTCTTCATTTATATCGAGTTGCTTGGCCAAATCATGGCGTTGCCTGATTTGCGTTAAAACCACAGATCACTAGATACACTTGATATATACAAAGCTGTGATTTTGGATTTCTGGATTATGTCCATTACAATGAGGTATAAGGCCTGAAAGGTGGAAGTCAAGAACCTGAAGGCATGCAGCTAATTCATGTCATAAGCTAATTACAATTATGTAATTCATAACAAAGTCATGTATTTTGTGTGATAGATTATTACTTTTGTACTTAGGTACTGTAAGGGGAACTCCAAAACTCCCCTTACCTCCCCAAGAGAACATTGAGAGAACACTAATTAAGCACCCACTGGTACTGGCATTGGCACTGGTCAATCATCAGTAAATACACYGGTCAGTTGGCAAACAAGTCTGGACCACCCCCAGACCTTCTTGGACAGAACACTGAGAGAATGCCGATTAAGTRCCCACTGGTACCAGCAAAACATTGGCCAAAACATTGGCCAAAACACCAGACATCAGCCTTTGGCCTTTTCCCAGTACCAATYCCTCACCTYRGCATTCCCCTACCACTCTGGAATCCTGTCCCAYACCTCTGGAGTTTATTCCCACACCTTTGGCAACTATTCCCACAGCCTCAGCACCTTCCCCTCTGACTCCTCTGACTCTTTCTCCTCCATTGAATATACCTTCCTACTCTGGACTCATACTTTCATCATCCTGACAACCTCCYCTAACTCCCATCCCTGACCTGACCCTGCCACAACATCTCCCACCTTCCCTGAGTGTATCACACTAGTCCACTTTAGTTATGAACATAGTCTCTTAGCTTAGTGGTAGTATAAGTAGTGTACAGGAGCTYGGAGGGACCTCAYTCAATTCTCTTAGGCCCCCCTGCCTAGTTGGCTATCGTGATGCAGCCACTCCCAGGTGCCCTAACAGGTACTGACCAGATAGGACATGTCACAAATGGTCACCCCCATATAATATGGTCTGTTCTGCRAGTGATCTACCTTATGTAGATATAAAATCAGATATATAACATAATATTGCCCAAATATTTGTGGGTATACTATAGGGTCCCATGYCACATCTGGTATTTGAATCATGTGATTATATGTTTGACTAAATAAATAATGATTATTTTAACATTTATACTCATTGGGACCATTATTGACCCTCTATCATTTATCCAATGAATACCTTGTATAGCTACCCTTGTATTTGATAACTGCTCTAAGCTACCTGGATATACTTTCTATGAGTCTTTGACACCTTTCTGCAGGAATTCTATTCCACTCCATCACTAATCTGTCCCACAAGCTATTTACTCCCTTTGCTGGTTTGTCATATACCTTTAGCTGGTCCTTTAAATGTATCCAAAGGTGTCCAATGGGATTGGGGTCAGAATATTATGCTGGCCAATGTAGGATTTGCATATTTCTTTCATCAAACTACCTATAAGCCCATCTGGATGTGTTTTTGGGGTCATTATCATGTTAATGTTATCTGGGTTAGGGATCCATAGCAAGCTGTATGAAGTTCATCAAGGATGTCTATACAGACTTGGTCCAAGACTAGCAAACATATCTCACAGTCARTGTATGAAGGCACTTAGATATYAGATCCAAGTGGGTTCAAGGAACAGTGTATAACACTAAGCTAAGGATACAAGGGATTGTACTGCTCCTTATATACTACTATTGGTGGCTGTGTCTAACACTATAAATAAAYGGACCCAGGTAAYATGAGGCATACATGAGATATACATGCATAGGCCATGAGTCTAACTGAGTCATAATGAATCCTATGGAAGTCCTTCTGATATCAGAATCTGATATGTATTTATTTATAGTCCTTCTGATGCTTCTAGCATGTATTCTGATAACAGTTAATTTATTCTCTCCCCTCCTCCATCTGTAGAGTTTCAAAGTTTTCCACCACTCCACTGTCTAAAATCTTACAAGAATGCACTGCAGCTATGATTTCTAGCACCTCAGCTAGTTTCCTACCACACCTCACCCAACTACACCCTATATTATAAGGATGTCATCTTCCCCATGCTTGTAAGGGTGAYCTGGTGGCCTGCCCAGTGGGCCYRAGGCCTCTGTRGGTCAGGCTAGAGCAGGAGGGATCCTTAGAGTATATTGAGAGAGGAAATAAACTACTACACACCTAAAGCAGGGGAGATCCTTAGAGAAATAGGTAAGGAACTGCCTAGTTTGACTACAAACTGACTACAGTGTGATGAGGGTGGGAAAATGCAGCAGAGGGTGAGAAAAGGAATAATAAAATAGGAAGGAATGAATGAACAACTACCAAACTTGGCTATAAGACTAAAACTTGTAACTACAATGATAGTGAGCCATGTAAGGTAGTAGGAGACAGTGAAAGAAGGGTGTATAAAAGGGAGGTGACCAAAGGGGAAGGGAGTGTGAGGAAACAGAAATAAAGGGAATGTGAGTAAAAGAAAGGAAGGACAGTAGAAGGAAGAGAGAAAATACTAGGAAGGATAAGGTGTYTCCTTAYCAAGGCCTGAGGCAAGTGAGGGGCTGGGGCCACCCCTCTTCTRCTTGCTGTGCTTGYRTGCTCAAGTGCCCCCCACTGTGTGGAACCTCACTTGGAGGACCTCCATTGTGTTACTGCAGGTTGCTGYAGAGGCAACCCCAAGGCCCTGTGTTATGAACTTGTGGGATATCTGTCCACAAGACTGGCAACACAGTGTCACTAGACACTGGTAAGTAAGATTACATCATCTTACAATTGCCCACATATCCATATACAGACTTATCATCAATGGTTTCTATTATTATCATGTTTACATTCTATTTCATATGTATTACTATATTTAGTTGTATAACTATGGACACTCTCTATATTTAGTTATGTCTATTCTTAGCTACACCCGCACTTGCACGATCAATACCCCTGGTATTGGTTTACACCGTTTCATGTATTCCCTCTTCCTTGACTCATTYATGACWCAATTATGTAGCGCTTCTTGTGTAGGCACAGCCTCTGTACAAGAAGTGGACTTATAAATAGGGTAGCTACTTAGTATATARACCCTTGTAATCCAAGTGAAGCTGCAAGCTTCTACTTGGTTAGGTAGAACAGAATACTAGTGGTTTAAGCCCAACTTAAGCCCCTCTTATATTGCCCTCATTGATCTTCTCTTCTACACATCTTATACCAAGTGTCCGATAGCACTCTTGGTGTAAGGCTCTCACCCCATGAGAACCTTAGTGTTATGTGGTGCAGAGTCACTGCTAACACCCTGCCCCAGCCCCTCCCTCCCACCCCTGCTGGTGCCTGTTAAGGGCACCCGAAGTGTACTGCATCGCGGCAATAAACTAACCGGGGAGAAACCTAAGTATCATTCACAGACTGGTAAGCTACTACACACCTAACTGGGGAGAAACCTAAGAGAATCAAGTAAGGTTTCTCTTGGGTTGTGTACACTACTTATACTACCGCCTGAGGGCTGATCTATACTACTATAAGGGGAATGTCCATAATGTACTGAGATGATGCGCCTGAGGGTYGGGTGTGTGCCTAAGGGTCTCAGGTGGATAGACTAAGAGGCTGGGAAGGGATCCAAGGGTAAATCAATGGTAGAGAAGCAATTTTGGGTGGAGTCTGAAAGGCCTTGGGTGGTGTTTAGAAGACTTTGGGTGGTATCCAGAAGTGTCCCCTTACATCTATCCCCCCCTTAAGGTCGCGACGACTCAGTGTGATGAGAGTTGAACAGACGTTGGAAGGGAATTGACTGAAATGTGACTGCTCAGAGCATCCGAGGGGCACCTGGGTTGAGATGGTAGAAGTCAGCCACACACTCAGGTGCATGTACATCATCTGAGTTTTCCCAAGAGTTTTCTCCAGAGCTGAAGTCTTTCCACTTGACAAGGAACTGGAGGCGTCAGTTGTGAATTCGGCTGTCCAGGATTTCTTCTACTTCCCATTCCTCTTCATTATTCACTAAGATAGGAGCAGGAGGTGGAATTATTTGGCGGCCAGGGATGGGATCTTCGGGTGCTCAGGTGAGTTTCACAACATTGAACACAGGGTGCAGTCTTTCCATGGACCTCGGTAGTTTGAGGCGGTATGCATTTGAGGTGATTTGTTTCTCAACTGTATAAGGCCCAAGTCTTCAGTGATCCAGTTTCTTGGAAGGTCAAGTGGTGTGTATGTCTGAGGCATCAAGGAATACTTTATCACCTGGTTGAAATGTAGGGGTTGGCGTCCGATGTTGGTTGTAGTACTTTGCCATGTTGTCTTTTGCTTTTGTGAGTGCYGCCTTAGCCTCTTCTAGTGATGACTCCATCCTGGACTTAAACTCATTCATGGTCTCCAGCTGAGAGGCTCTTTGTCTTGGTTCAAATCCCATGTGCAGATCTCAGCCGGTGTCAAGCATGAATGGGGAGTGTCGGGTGGAAGTGTGTATATGGTTATTGTGTTGAAATTTGGCTAGGGGGAGTAGGTCGTGCCAGCCATTCTACCTCTGATTGATAAAGAGTCGTAGGTACTGGTCCAGTTCCTGGTTCACTCATTCTGTCTGCCCATCTGACTGAGGGTGCCATGCAGTGGAGGTCATTGGTTTAATGCCCAAAAGTTGATAGAGTTCTCAGGTGAATGCAGCAGTGAAYTGGGGAYCTCGATCTGAGRTGACTTGCCATGGTAGTCCATGAAGCTTCCAGACATGATGTAGAAATAGCCAAGCAGTGCCTTCGGCCATGAGCGTTGTGTGGGTTGGTATGAAGTGGGCCCGTTTAGAGACTGAATCTACGACTGTCATAACTGCATCATAACCATTAGAGTCTGGGAGTTCCACTACAAAGTCAACACTAATGGTGTCCCAGCGCGAGTTGGGGATTGGCAGAGGTTGGAGTTTGCCGACTGGCAGCCTTCAGATGGGTTTGGTTCTCATGCATAGATCACAAGTGGTCACATATTGACCTATATAATGCGACATCTGCGGCCACCAGTAATTTCAGGTGACCAGTTCAAGAGTTTTCCATCGGCCCGCATGTCCTGTGACTTTGGAGTTGTGATGTAGGCTCACTATACGACGCCTTAAGTCAGGGATGTCAGGGACATATATCTTTCCTCGGTAGAGTAGGAGTCCATCTGAGGTTGACCACTCTGTGCTCCGAAGAGACTTAGTTGAGGAGTTGCAAAGGTTTTGGGCAACCTTGGCTGTAGCTTCCTCGTGTTTATTGTTGGCATTCCCTTGTCTGATCTCACTGAGAATAGAGTGTTCTTCTCCTTGTAGGGTGATCCCTTCTAAGGTCCGGATGGCGAACAGTGATGGGGGTAGTAATGTGATATCTTCGTTGTCTTTGGTACCTGACCCATGGTCGGCTCTTCTTGACAATGCATCTGGCTTCCCCATGGTTTGGCTGGGGCAGTGGTGTAGGGAGAAGTTGAATCGAGAGAGGTAAAGGGACCAGCGGGCTTGCCTTTGGTTGAGTTTTTGAGCCATCATGAAATACTCCAAGTTTTTGTGATCTGTCCAGATCTCTACTTTCTTAGATGAACCTTCAAGGAAGTGTCACCATTCTTCTAAGGCTCTGATGATAGCAAGCATTTCTTTGTCATGGATCTTGTAGTTCCTTTCAGTGGGTGAGAGAGATTTGGAAAGGAAGGCTACTGGGTGCCACTTATCATCTTCAGCCGAAAGTTGAGAGAGTACTGTGCYGGTTGCRAAGTCTGAGCTGTCYGCTTCCACTCTGAAGGGTGCTCGGTCATTGGGTGAGGCTAGTACTGGAGTTGAAGTAATGGCAAGCTTTAATGTGTYGAAGGCTTCTTGTTCTGGTGAGTCCCAATGCCAGGTTACATYGTGAYGGGTGAGGTTAAATAGAGGTCGGCCAATATGCAAGAAGTCATGGATGAATTGTCGATAGAAGTTAGTGAAGCCTAGGAAGGACTGGAGCTCAGTTTTGGTTTTGGGTGTGGGCCAGTTCTTTACTCTGGCAATCTTGACTGG
This sequence comes from Lepiota subincarnata, assembly GCA_023014305.1. Classification (NCBI taxonomy): domain Eukaryota; kingdom Fungi; phylum Basidiomycota; class Agaricomycetes; order Agaricales; family Agaricaceae; genus Lepiota; species Lepiota subincarnata. The sequence continues at coordinate 402,853 of JAECYV010000032.1, forward strand.
GTCCATCTTGACTGTGTTTTCCGAGACTATGAGGCCTAGGTATTCTATCTGTGTTTTCTCAAATTCGCATTTCTCCAGTCTGAGGTAGAGCTTGTGATGCTAAAGGATTTCCATGACTTGTCATACTACTTCCCGGTGTTCCTCTTGGATCTTAGTGAAGATGAGGATGTCATCTAGGTAAACCACGACTGTAYCCTCTGCAATTAACTCTTGGAAGATGTCATTCATCATGGTCTGGAATGTAGCTGGACTGTTTGTGAGTCCAAAGAACATGACAAGGGGTTTGAAAAAACCTTGGTTGATTCTGAAAGCTGCCTTCCATTCATCTCTGGGTTGAACTCAGACATTATTGAACCCCCAGCAGACATCTAATTTAGTGAAGTATTTAGCYCCCCAAAGCTGCGCGACCAGCTCRGATATGAGGGGTAAGGGATACTTGTTCTTCACTGTAATGGCATTGAGGGCCCTGTAATCTTGGACAAGGCATAATGAACCATCCTTCTTTTTGATGAAGAATACTGGTGAAGCCATTGGAGACTTTGAAGGGCAAATTCGGCCAGACTGAAGGTTCTCATGGAGGAATGCATCAAGTTCCTTTTGTTCCATAGGTGATAGTGGGTAGACCTTGCAATTTTTTGTCTCAGAGTCAGGAATGAGCTCGATTGCATGGTCCCATGGCTGGTGCTCAGGTAGTGAGTCAAAAGATTCTTTTTCGAAGACAGCTTCAAAGTCATGTAGATATGATGGAACTCAGTCCTTGAAGTTACTGATAATATCTGGACTTTTCTGAGAATTTCAGGTGAAGGCTTTGGCTAACCATTGAGACATAGTTGAGCTTGCGGAGATCTCCTCAGCTAAGGCTGGTCTAGGGAGAAGTCTGGCTGCAAATATATGATCCCCTTCATCTATGACTCCAGCTGTCTCAGGTGCAATCTCGGGTGACCCTTCATCCTCCATAAATGATGGGAGTGGTCCCAACCCACAAGTTCGGGTGAGTTTTGTCCGAAGTTGGTTGGCTTTCCACTCTGCTTGGGCTTGGTCTCAACACTCAGTGCATTGACTGGGACAGCGAGATAGTGTGACTTTGCCTGTTTGCCAATTGATCTCTGGATTGTGTTGCTTGAGCCAGGTGAAGCCTAACAACAGGTCCTGATTCCCAAGGTTTGTGACTGCTAAGACAGTGCATTCTGCATGACCCTTATAGTGAAGCACTAGGTCTACCGTGTCCAAAATCTGGCCAGCTGTGTTTGGGGAACCATCAATGTTGAAGACAGGGATGGGCTGAGAGAGGGCTCAGGTGGAGAGGTGATGTTTTCGGACAAACTCTCGGCTGATGAAAGAACCAGTTGCACCTGAGTCTACAAGGGCTTGTACAGACATACTTTTGGCCAAGTCCGTGGTTTCTAACTCAACTTTCAGTTGAAGTGACCTTGGGTGTGTCTCTAGTGAACTGATGACTGGACAAGCCGGGATCCGTTTTTCCCACTTAGGGCGGTGATGTTTAGCAAGTCTCGTGTGGGTTTTACTTGGAATATCTGAAGAGGGGGGTGTGTCTTTAGGTGCAGGGGTATCGGCAGAAGCATTATGCATTTCATCTACCGACAGCACAGCAAATCTATTAATGAGTTGCGACGGGGGCACACCAGTCATCCGACGCATCTCTAAAAATCCTCTTTGGCCACTCTTCCAAGGTCATCTGAGACTTCGGTCAAAACTTCAGATGCCTTGGCATCTATATCCGCATGCCACTGCTGCAGGATTTGATCATGTTCATCCAAGTCTAGGTATCAAACGTCGAAGCGAAGGGGGCATTCGGCCTTCCAATGATCAGGAGCCTTACACCGGTGACAAGGTTCTTTTGGGAGGGGAGATTTCTGCCTACTCAGGTCAATGTCCATGGGGACGGGATTGTCCAGCATAGGGAACGCTGAGGCGAGGGGTTTGGAAAACGGAGGGGGGGTGGTTGAGGAATTTTGGGTCAGGGTTCAGAAGGGTGACTGAGCAGTGGGGAAGTGTAGGAGTCCACCCGAGGATTTTGTGGGTGGGGGTGGCAGTTGGGAGTTTGCTCGGAAAGCCTCATTGGCCATCTGAGATTGGTCTACTCACTGAGCTGCTTGGTACCATCCACTCACATCCGAGTCCGAAGGTCAGCCAGCTGGTATGGTGGCTACTGCGTCTTGGATGGAGGGTCAGAGACCCTTTCAGAATTTCATCACTATGACCTTTGGGTCCCTATAGCCTGACTCAGCTATTAGGAGTTTGAAAGAGTCAAGATAGTCCTCGACTGTCCGATCTCTTTGGAAGTAGGACATTGACTCCAGGGCATTGAGTGCATCTGCCTCGGAGTTGACAGAGAAGAACCTTGACCAGAACTGGTTGGCAAAGCCATCCCAGTTCTTGAATGGGAATTTGCCTGAGACTTCTTCTGCTCGGAAGAGTTCATCCTTCCACTGTGCTGCTTGGCCGGACTTCATGTAGGAGATCGCCCACAAAATACGCTGCTCGTCTGAGTGGAAATGGGTTGGACATAGCCTAATGTACAGTTGACACACATTGAGGAATGCATGTCCAGAGGCATGAGAGCCATTGAAGTCGGGTGGGGTTGACACCTTGGCTTTGGATGATAGAGTTGGAGGGGGGGGTGGACCGAGCTGAGAGGGGAGGGGAGGAAGGTAGTAGGGGTTCAGCAGTTGAGGGTATTAGAATGGGAGTCGGGTTGGCCATTGGCCAAGCAAACACGTCCATGAAATTTCCGAGTGAGTCTTGCAGACCCTTGACACTGTGCCCCGGGTCCCGATCACCTCTCCTGGTCCCTCCTCAAGGATCTGGCTTCTGACCCGGAGATATCCTCCCTACTCCTCCGCTTAGCTAACGCTTGTGTTTCCACAGGACACTGGCCCTCACACTTCAAGGATTCGCTCACGGTGGTAATCCCAAAACCRAACAAGGTCACTCACACGGCCCYGAAGGACTTCCGTCCCATCACCCTGCTCAACACGATGGGTAAGTTGTTTGAGAAAATGATCGCCCGCCGGATGCAGTACGACGCARTCCGACACGCTCTAGTCCACCCCAACCAACTGGGCGGCATADCTGGCCGGTCCACTGAGGACGCGGGCCTTTTTCTCACTCACCTGGTCCGTGCGGGCTGGTCCAAAAATCTGGTGACGGGCGTCGTCGCATTCGACGTCGCCCAGTTCTTCCCCTCTCTTCACCATGAGACACTAATTGCCATCCTTGAACACCAAGGGTTCTCCCCCCCCCTCCTCAGCTTCTTCCGATCTTATCTCACGTCCCGCCGCACACGCCTCTCCTGGGGCCATGGCCTTCTCTCCGATGATATGGACTGTTCCGTAGGGGTTGTCCAGGGATCTGCCCTCTCCCCCATTCTCTCCTCCCTCTTCCTCGCGCCAGTTATTTACCT
>JAECYV010000033.1:61995-152067 GCA_023014305.1 Lepiota subincarnata
GGTCCTTCCACACCCTCCAGCATGATCTATCTTCCTCCCTTCAAATGCTTGAACTTCCGGAACATCTAGAATGGTCAAAGTGTTTCCCAGACATCCCCCTCACTCCCCCATTCACTGTTTTCGAGTTTCCTTGGACACTCTTTCCATTTTAAATTACACAAGTCATTTATCCATTCACTATTCTACTCCTCATTTGTTTCATTCACCTCTGCCTTTGCTGTGTTTGTATAGTGCTTAAATACTTTGGATAAACCTCCTACAAGTTCTATTGCTGATGTAATACATGTACTTAGGTAGTTTTTGCCTCCAGGGGTTTCCTCATCCTATTCTCTTAGGATTCCCCTGCAGGTATGTTTGTAGTATCTACTTACACTCATTTAATATACTTAGGATTCCCCTGCAGGTTCGCTTTAGCTCACTGGGTGGTCAGAGCTTCCTCAGGTTGCCCTAACAGAGGACGCCTTGCACAGAGCCAAGCAAGCCACAAAGAGCTCAGCCTCCGGGGCTGTAACCCTGCCTCCTGCTGTAGTGGTGGACCACTGCTCCACCCCCTGACAGCAAACGCAGGCCGAAATGACAGCCTGAAAGTGGCCATGCAGTGGGACCAAAGCATCCACTGCACAACTCGCTGTTGTGGGGCCCTGGTCTGCCCTGCAAAGGGCGGCATTCAGGCCAGACACATATTGGCGGAGGACCTCTGGGTTGTCCGAGGACTCAAAGTCATGGAAGGTGATGGAGTCACCCCAGACATCAGATAGATGCCGGCCTGGCCAGGCCAGATTATCCATCGGGTTGAACTCCTCCATAAGGGCAGCAAGCCGCTCCTCGGAGGCAGGTATGGGACCCCGAACCTTGCAACGATTCACAGGGGACATCAGTGCAAGGGATCGAGGGTGAGGGGCGGCAGTGCCACTGTACACCTCGCTCAAAAGAGAGTGGACAGGGTGGTTGGAATCCAGGGTCGCATACCGCAAAGCAGTGCAGTCCACAAGTTTCACCAGATGCAAGTGGATAGGGATAAGACCCACTAAGGCCCCAACCCCCCCATCCAGTGACGTGCGGAACGCACCAGTAATCCAAAGGGCAGCCCAGCACTGCATCCTCCGGAGCTGATCCAGGGTGCCCTTGCAACGGGTCCCAGGGAAAAACCACAGGCGGGACCCATAGGTAGCTATGGGAAGAACACACACCCAATAGAGGAGGTGCTTCTGTAACAGCAGAAGGCCCTGCGAAGAATTGCCAAGCATCCCCATGGCCTTGACCGTGGAGATAGACTTGACCAAGTAGAACCGAACATGCTCCTTGAACATGAGAGCATGATCAAAGAAAAAGCCCAGATACCTCCAGAAGGTCTTAGGGCAGAGAGGGGTGTCCCCCATAAATGGCACCATCCCCAGGTCAAGGGGTGGGTTGTCATCCCCCCTCTTACGAGAGAAGTGAAAGAGCTCAGTCTTATTGTGTTCGATAGCGAGTGCAAACCGAGTGTAGACCTGGAAGATAACTTGGTAAGCCCTCCGAAGGAGCCAACTGTTGACATCCCAGTCCTGGGACTGGGCGACAACCAAGCCGTCGTCCACATAGGACAGCAGGGAGAGGCTGGGCTGCAAAGCCTCAAGCTCCATCTCCGCAATAAAGATTGCCAGGGCCAAATAGAGCCCAGACAGCACAGGTGAGGTAGTGGGTTCCTTACCCAATTCTCTAAGGATCCCCCTACCTCAGGTATGCATCCTGTCACCTACAGCCCTCTTAATATATACTAAGGACCCCCCTACCTCAGCCTGAGAGCCTTGAGTGCCCAGGCAGGGCAGGTTGCCCTTACACTCCTCCTGGAGAGATAGGAGGCAAAGAATCTCCCTACACAAGGGAAAAACCCCTGCTTGGCAAGGATTGCCAGGAGCATCTCATGATTGAGAGGTGGGAAAAACTGAGCAATGTCAAATGTGACAACACTTGAGACAAAGCCTCTTGCCCAGCCTGCACGGACCAGGTGGATGAGATAGGCCCCAGCATCTTCCATAGAGTGCTGGATGACCCCTCCAACTTCACTGCCATGAACTGGAGGTGGCATGCTACCATTTTCTCAATAAGCCTGCCCAGAGTGTTGAGAAGCACAATGGGCTGGAATGTCTTGGGAGTGGCATAGGAAGGTTTGCCTGGCTTCAGAATGATAACCAACAAGCTCTCCTTAAAGTGACTAGACCAGTACCCACGGACAAAACAGGCATTGGCAAGGCCAGCCACCATGCACAAAACCTGGGGGCCATCCTGGTGCAATACCTTTGGACACCACTGTAACATTGCTAAGTGAAATGAATGTAGAATATGTGTAGAGGAATATGGGTCCAAAGTATGGTGCATAACAGGTTATAAATATTTAGAACTTTGATTTAAACTCACAACCAAAATAAATTTTGTAAAAGAGAGGTACCAGTTTATTCTGAAAATGTTATAACAGCTTGGTAGGATACTAAATATCTGTTATACAATTGTATCCTATCACAAGGCTCAGAATACTTGAGAACCGAAATTAGATTTTGTAGATGTAGCCCACCGCCCAAACATGTGACTATCACTTACCCTATATTGTTTAGTTTGCGAAAACACTCAAATCGAATTGGCCAGATGCTGACACATCAGTATATTGATGGCCCACTGCAGAGCTCCATCCACCAAANGCTAAGTGAAATGAATGTAGAATATGTGTAGAGGAATATGGGTCCAAAGTATGGTGCATAACAGGTTATAAATATTTAGAACTTTGATTTAAACTCACAACCAAAATAAATTTTGTAGATGATGTATTAGAAAGTTTGGTAGATTACAGTGCCAACAAAATATATTTGCATGGATTATAAGATCAGGCAAATTTTATGCTGGTTTGGAGCCCCTTAAAAGAGGTACCAGTTTATTCTGAAAATGTTATAACAGCTTGGTAGGATACTAAATATCTGTTATACGATTGTATCCTATCACAAGGCTCAGAATACTTGAGAACCGAAATTAGATTTTGTAGATGTAGCCCATTGTCCAAACATGTGACTATCACTTACCCTATATTGTTTAGTTTGCGAAAACACTCAAATCGAATTGGCCAGATGCTGACACATCAGTATATTGATGGCCCACTGCAGAGCTCCATCCACCAAAYGGAGTGCTGAGAGCAATCGTCTAAACCCCACCAAAGCCATTAGCAACCCCCTGAACAATATTCAAAAAGATTATGCACCTCTACATTATTCCAGTTGGCAAACCATAGAGGCGCAGTGTTGTCGAGCACAAAGGAAGAAGATCCAAACACGGCGGACCATTCACCGGGAGAGCTATAGATGCCGAAGTGAAAGCCRGACGCCTTCATAGCAGCAACAATTTTCTTGGCCTCAGCCTGGTTCCCTGCAGTGCCGTAGTTCCACTGTGCACAAACWAGGTTAAGGAAAGCACTTGTGTAAGCATGAGATGACGGGTGCCATACATTATTGCAGATYGACTCCTTCTCCAAATCGATCCATATGGTCCCAATTTGCATGCTGTGCGCATTGAAGGTAGCACCAAGTTCAGCGATTTGGGTGGCGTAGGATTTGCATGGGTTGCCGGAGCCGGTACAGAAGAACATRTARGTATCGATGTTGGTGATACCGGCTGCACGGGCATTGTTGTAGGATGCAACGAAATTGGGGTCAACTCTCCCACCGGAGCCGCACGCCTCCTGGTATCCTCGAAGGATCGCTTTAGTGAAACCCTCACTCTTAGCCTTGGCAAAGGTGGCTTGGGAAACAAGGGTGGACGAGTCCGTGCCATGGACAAGCGCCAAAGAAGAGGTGGCGAGGGCAGCGATGGAGAAGAGAGCCGAGCGTAACATGCTGATTTTGCTTTTCCGGTCTGCTGGGATGGGGATGATACCGCTGGAGTCTCTGCTTTTATCTCATTCCGTGGTGGTTGTCTAAAATCTCAAAAGATGTACTATCCCACATGGCGATGAAAGATACCTGGGTGAACAGACAGGATCCTTACTGCACGTTAGTCTCGTGGTCAGCCARGTAGCCGGCTACCATGCGGAGCAATTATATTGTTTTGTTGGTAACACTCATCCAAGTATAGAAACGTACCACGAAGAGATTAGAAACTATTATTGCCYAGTTGAGGATTCTTGGTTAGTCCATGTTGAAAACGCAGTTTGCTGGTCGAGCTCTCGAACGGTAGAACACTTGTCATGTCCCTAGGAACAGCCGATGTGGCGCGGACGGTCTACCCACAGGTGCCGAGAGTTTCCATGTGGCAGTAGACTTCCATACCCAACACCTTTCCCACAACCTTCATAGCGAATGTTTCTCCTCGAATATATCTACTATGCTCTCAGGTTCTTATTTTCGCCACATAGATATGACTTCGCTGCGGAGCCAGCGGAGCCTTTTACCGTCGTGTCATGCCCTCCCAATTCTCCTGCCATATGGTACCCGCGAGGAACCGACCAGTTTAAATGCCAAAGATAGGTAGACACTCCTTTGAATTCGCACCAGAAGACMTTATAAAAAACAGTCTTGCATGCCYTRAGGAARCTCCCGAAGTCACTGTGMGCCATGRTCCTTGCATTCTCGGGAAGTTACTTCAATAAGATCATTGCRGAACCATATCGCACCAGCGATACAAGATCCATAAATACAATTCTGCCGTAGTATTAGGCCAACATGATTTTCAATGTCTGCCGATAAGGAGAGACTATCGACCAACGCTCACCTTTGCGGGTAGACGAGACTTGCTCTAGCTCTGTCTCTGTCACTCTCACAGCCAACGSTTCTTATCAGGCTCACGAAGACTCGTGGGCTGTCATTAGCTTCAGCCATTCAGTCCCAKAAAAGGAACGTGCTCATCTGGTAATTGGAGTCGAATCCAGTCCTAAGCTACCATATATGTGCAACTGAGGGCAGGGAATAGAAGCTGTACTCACCAGTGATCTCGTTCTCCAACCAGAAGCTGGCAAAAAAAAAAGTGTTCCTAACAACGCCAGGAGAGGATAACAAGAAGCTGAGCTCCTGGAGCTATGTATCGCCCGCTAGGCTGTATTGCGATGTAGTAATRTCAGTGAGGAGGGGTGAAGGGCATAAGATTACAATTTGAACGAAAGAGGCACGATGCCCTGGATTATCACGCCCGTTGCATCTGTTACTTCCATGAACTACGACCAAATGACTAGCGCCGGCCCCCGATGGAAAATTTGTAGATCAATGTCGCYAGACTTGTCGCGAATGCAAATGGTGCATCCAGACGGAAGACAGTATGATAAGCAAAGCGAGATGGTTGGCCCAGTASAGATGCRACCTCGCTGGCGGWTGYGACATACATACATGCAACCGTTTCCAGGCAAAATCATGGCTGAGTATTTGAGCTTTGGTGTCGGATTTGGGTTGCCGGGCAATWATAACTCGAKGAGAGCTGTCCAGGGATCCGACCAATCACGTCGCGYGTAAATGAAAACTATGGGTTGGGAGTTGAGAAAAATCCACCGCCCATGTCTCAAGTTCTCAGGTTAGGAACGGTTAATAGGCTACCTCGCCGTTATCGGGTAAAGCAAAGTCAGCTTGAAGTGTATACGATTTTGTGATGTGGCCCCARATAGCTTAGCATCGTTTGCGGTGATAGAGATGACGTCAGTTGCCAATATGTMCTAAGCGCTCACAAGTCACCATCCCACGCGTCAATAGAAAGCTGACGCTGAGAAGAGAAAACCCTCGCAACCCCAATTACTATACATGAGCACTAACACCACGCAACTTCCTGGAAATACAAAAATATAGATTTCTTTTACATCCGCCGTTTTTTTTTTGTTCTAACTTTCGAGTGTGGTACACCGTGTGATAGTGCGAGTTCAAAGTCTTGACAATCATCAGTTGTTTGAACACCCCCCCCCACACATGTGAAGAGTTCAGGACTCGATGACGCATAGTACGGCCTTTTGTAAAAAAGAAGCCAATAAATAACGCCCTGTTGGCTTTCAGATATGTATCCCCTGTGTTTTCTGSATTTCTTTCCCCCGTCCTCACTCCTCAAGACCAGTCTCCTCCGAGTCTCACTAAAGCGCAGCTACTCACCCTGCCACATCAGAGCTGAGCTGTCTGCACTGTTAATAGCGTCGTCCCTCTTCGGTACCGGTGGTGTCAACCCAACGATCTCATCAAACTCGCCCCTAAGTCCAACTCCCTGTYTCATCTATCGTTGCCGCCGGTCACAAGACTATGCTTTTGTCGGATCCAAAGTGCTCATCCGTGATGACATCGAAATCCCCTGCCGTCGGAAACATCAGCTTACAGCCATCGCATCATGTACGGCGACAGAGTGATTCCCCGTTGTTTATTTTCAACATAGTTATCCCTGCACGGCCATTACACGATGAGCATCAATTAAGCTGGAATCGACAAATCCACATCACTGCCTGACCAGCATGCATACAGTCTACCATACGTATTGTATACCCTCATCCTAACCGATACACAAACGGATGTCAAAAAAAAAAAACAAACAAACAAAAAGTTAGGCGATAAACAGAAATAAGATATCAACAAGACCTCTGGATATGGGTTCTTCATAGCGTGAGAATCATGCATGACGATTGTCCCAACCAGTCCAAATCCAACTGAGACCACCAACATATCCAAAGTGCACAGAAGATTAAAACATGATGAGGAGACCAACAGAAAGCAGCTCTGAAGCAACAAGGCCAAACGGAGGAGGAAAGAGATGGTATATGTGCACGATAAATAATCTGGTAAAAAAAAAAGTGTGCATACCGAACGCCAGCTGCGTGCAAGAGCAGAAAGAAAGAACAGACGACCAGGAAGTAACGGACGCTGGCCGAGGGAACCAAAAAAAGTTCAGTGTAGGAGGCGGTCATGACAGAGCGTATCGTGGGCCGTTGCGGAGGTCAATATGGAGAGGAACAGGTTTTATCATTTTACTGGGGGGAATTTGTTTTTACCAGATCATCGTGCTTCCTTTAAGGACCGGTTGTGAGATCGACGCGGGAACGATGTTCCTTCTTTGGCTCATCGTTGTTGGGCTGGCATCCTGCATAAGCTGCTCAGTCGTTTGGCCCTCGTAACCTCGCAAGGAATCTTCGGCGTAGTAGAAGCTCCGCCTCCTTGCACCACCCACACTATCCTGATCAAACTGTCCTCCTCTGGGGCGGATGCCAATGGATCCGTCATCCGGGGGATCAGAGAGACGATGGTGTCTCGTTTGCTTGCGTCGCTTCATCGACCTGTAGACCAGGAAGACAAGGACAAGAAGTGCGATCGCGCCGAGGGCGCTGACAACTCCTATAATAGCGTCTTGACGAGATTTACTGCCGTCCCCATCGCCAGAGGCAGAGTGTCCGTTGACAGTAGGACCGGTCGTACCTGGGTCAGCGTTGGGATCCGCGACGGAGAGCAATGAGTAGCCAGAAACGACACGGTTGGCGAGATCTCTGGGAACGCCCTCGGGAACGCCCATGTAGAAGGTCGAGGTTCTGGTTTTGATCTCCGCGGCAAGTGTATCAACAAGATCGGATGGGATGTAAGCAAGGTATGTGGTTCCGAGCTCGAGGGCATCCGCAGGGCTTCGATAAGTGGTCGGAATGTACACTTGTAACGCATAAGTCTTCACTTGATCAGCTGTCAGGAATTCAATCGTGTGAGAATAGGTAAARGCAATGGAGCATGCAGAGAATCTTACATGGAATGTTGAGGGCGGCTGTGATCAATACTGGGGCATAAGCGAAGATTTGACTTGAAGCGAGTGGGCTCTGGACAACAAAGGGCCAATTGAGGTCATTGTTGAAGAGGATGCTGATGAGTGTGTATCCAGACAGGTCCTTGCTGTTAAGATCCAATTGGTCTCTGGGGAAGATTCTGGCGGGGATACCAGTTGGTAATGGAGCAGGGGTGAGCAGGGTTGTTGCGGCCTCCGCTGGGAATGCACTGGCCGTTTCTGGAGCTGAGTCAGGGTCAGTGAGGGTCGGAACAGCTTGGGTGGGCACAGAGGTATAAGCCAGGGAAGATTCGGTCAGAACGAATGAAAGGCCGGGTTCGATCGAGATGGTGGTAACAGCGGTTGAGGTGACAGTAGTACTTGACCCCTGGCTATCATTGGGATCTGTAGTGATCGTATCGTTGCCTGTAGGGGTAGGGAAGCTAATAGTAGGGGGTGCAGAGGTCGTTTGGGATACCACGATAGTCGGAGACGGGAGTTGGCTTGTGGAACCGGGTGTATCAGTTGGGGGATAAGTGGTGATCGATGAGATCGTGGGGGTGTCTATGGGTATTCCGTTCGTGGCAGAGCCGATAATACTGGAAATGATGCTCGTTGGTGCACTAAGGACGTCACTCGTCACTGAGCCAATGATGCCACTTGTTGGATCGAGGACACTCGTCAGTGTGCCAATGACAGCACTCGTCACTGGGTTGATGACACTCGTTACTGGGGCAAGGATGCCGCTCGATGAGTCAAGGACGGCACTCGTTATTGGGCCAAGGATACCACTCGACGGGTCAAGGACGGCACTCGTTATTGGGGCAAGGATACCACTCGATGGGTTGAGGACAGCGCTTGTCACTGGGTCAAGGACAGGGCCAAGGACTCCACTCGATGGGTCAAGGACGGCACTCGTTACTGGGGCAAGAATACCACTCGACGGGTCAAGGACAGCGCTTGTCACTGGGTCAAGGACAGGACCAAGGACACCACTCGATGGGTCGAGGACAGCACTTGTCACTGGGTCAAGAACAGGACCAAGGATGCCAGTTGATGGGTTGAGCACAGCGCTTGTAACGGGACCCAGGATAGGGCCCAAAATGCCACCACCGCCATTAGGCGTAGGTGTGGGCTTGGGCGTTGTCAAGACGGGATCGAGGAGGGTGGTGCTGGGAGTAAAGGCGGATGTAGTAGGGCTGTCACCGCCACCAGGGAGAACCCCGCCAGCATTGCCCGCAAGACTATTGACGACACCTCCAAGACCACCTAGGATTCCGCTGTCGTGGGGTGTTGGGGTAGGGGCAACGTCTGGAGACTTCGGGGACGGGGGCGACGGCGAATCGATGGAGGTGTTGGGGTCGGGTTTGGAGGGACTGTGATCAGTATTGCCTCCATCTGGCTTGTTGGGACCATCGGGTTTCTTGTCACCACCATTGCCATCTGTAGGAAGAAGGGGAGGGGGGGCGGGGGTGGGAAAGAAAGGTTAGTGTGGAGAGGGGGGCAGGCACTTGAGAGGAGGATGTACCTAGGATGCCACCTGTGTTGCCGACAAGGCCACCGAGGCCATCTCCCAAGCCTCCAAGAGCCTGACGATTGACTAGATCAGACTTTGTGGAGAAAGAGCGACGAGCATAGGAGTGCAGCTCAGACGAACGGGCGCCAAGGACGGAGGAGGAAGCAAGGAGGAGGAGGAAGGTGCAGACACGCAAACGCATATCTGGGGAGATTCAGGCGCTGAAGAGCAGGACAGCGAGCGTTATAAGCCGCCAGAAGGGAGCGTGAGGGCAAGAGAGAGAGGCAAAGAGAAAGAAGAAAAAACAAGTTAGAGTTGATTCATCAATTGTCCCAAAACCATTCCGTGCACCCACACGTTACCCTCCGTCACATCATCCCTGTCACCGCTTCTGCCCCCCGCCGTCCCCATTCCCTCTCGCCTCTCCATTCCCCCGCCAAACACACGGCGGGGTCGGGGCTTGGCGCGTCGCCATCTCCCTCCCTCCCTCTTGCTCCCTCTCTCTTTTCCACAGACAGCGGGCGCGAGGGAAGACCAGACACGCAGCTCCATCATCTTCCCACGTGATGCGCTTCGCTGGTTGCCATCTCTCATCATTTCTTGTCTCTTCCGGAAACAGACGACACATGGTCACAACTGATCCCTCCAAACCGCGGGTGTATCATACGTACATAACGGCTAACAAACGCGACAGCATAACTAGGGCCTACATACACCCATACACCTAGATGAAGCCAATCTATACATCTCCTCGTTAGAACCCACCCCACCCCCTCGAGAAAATACCAGATCCGTACCTTGTTGGCCACATCCATGGCATCATGGTCAGCTGTCAATCGCACATATGCCTTCTTCTTGCCATCAGGTCTAATAAATCACCTGTTCAGAACAAGTCTCCTGTCCGACTATTCGCATGATAGCCCACTCACCGGATTAGTGTGTTCACCTTGGCCACGCTGACATCGTACAGCTTTTTGACCGCATCCTTGATTTGACGCTTGTTCGCTTTGATATCGACAATGAACACGAGCGTGTTGTGCTCCTCAATCTTCTTCATCGCAGACTCAGAGTTCATCGGCCTGTCAAATTCCCTCTCATTTTAGCCCTCCTCAGACACCCCCTTATCCAACAATCAATACTYACGAAACAATCGTCCGGAACTGATCCATCCGCGGCGCATGAGGAATCGACTTGCGCGGGTATTTGGGATCACGCGAAAGCTTGAGCGTCTTGGGCCGATGGAATGACACAGAGAATCGCTCCTTCCGCGATGATTTCGAGTGAGCGCCCTGAAGTGCTGCTTTTTTGGCCGCCTTGGCCTTGCTGTCTTTGGCTGCCGATGCTGTCCTAACCAGTCAGTCCACGTCCGTTGGTTGCACAGGAAGCCCTAGAGACCCACACTTGGCAGCTGCCTTGCCCTTTGGTGTTTTTGTGGTGGCCATCGCTACAGGTCCGTGTCTGAAAAGGACGGGCAATCGTCAGTCTCCGTGGACAAGGACGCCTATTTCCAAACTCCTCATCCGTGCTCTATGCTGGCCATCCATCTTTCCAGCGTATTCCACAGCCTCACATGCTGGGCCAGCACCATCTCAAGCACATTGGGAGCAGACATTCGGTCAGAATATGGGCATAGCATACTCACCTTGAGGGTGGGTGTTGGTTTGCTCTCCTCTCGACTTGCGTTTGGTGTGCACGACTTCGCCCCTGCCACTTCCATTTTCGGAACAGTCCACTTCGGCATCTCGGCTTGATCCCTGATAGTACTTCCGGCATCGCCCGTCCGGTTTCCCCGCCATGGCCAACTCCACCTCCGACATGGCACATACGGGGAACCAAAGTTTGTATGGGACGGAGAGAGCGCTCTCCAAGGCAAAGTGAATTGAGCTCCAACATAAGTTGGTTACCCCACTATCTCATCGCAAGCCCACTCCCTCCGGAAAGTCAGCCACTTTTTCTCACTCGATTTAGGAGAATTCCGCACTTTTCGCAACTTCGTCACTCTAGAACTTCCGTCCCCCTGTACTATAGGGAAAACGTGTGCTGGTGATACCTTGAACCCCGATGGATACAACCATTCTCCGGTCTCCCAACTACAGTGGCTGCATTGTGATTGATACTCCACCAATTGAGCCCGCCGCTATTTATACCATACACGCTAGGAGCTGGCATATTCCTCCTCCTCCCTCTCCTTCTTGTACACCCACCCCCTGAGATGTCCRCCTATACCCCAGTAGCAGAAGACAAGCTCGAAACGTATGCCGAATTCCACCGTTGCGCCCATTTCAAATGTTAACCACGGGCGTTTATCAGTGTTAACACCAATGTACGCCGAATAAATATACCCCTCGAATCTCGAAAAAATGACAATTTTCAGTACATCGGCTTTGCTAGTTTTGCCGCYCTTATCTGGGATCACATTGACACATTTGTAGATGAGGTCGAGTTCCTCTGGAARGGCAGRAAAGGTCCCTGTAAGTYGCTTTGAGCGAGCTACMACRCAACTCCAAAACTGACTTGTACGCRCTAGTTGTTTACTTATTCTTCTTCGTAGGTTCCCCCAGCCCCTTCTCTCTTTCACCCACAACTCACATGGGGCTCAGAATCGCTATTTTACTCCGCTGGGATTCATCATTAATCTCTACGGTGCGCAGCCTTTGACAAGGGTCTACACCAACCGCTCAACCAGACTGCACAGCCTACCTATCTCCCTCATGGACATTTGAAGTGCGCACTTACGTCCTGGCTTCATCCCCATCTAATCCACTTTTATATGTAGAAGTCAGCACACCAAATAACTATACTTCTATTCAAGCGCTCATATATATGTACTGTGCGGCAGATGCGCTAGATTCGTCAAATACGAAGGCTGCACCGTCTCTCTCGCGGTAGAAGTGGTAGGCATCATGATGCTCCTCCGGATCCGCGCCCTCTACGCCAACCAAATCTGGATCACCGCCACCCTGGCCACCATCCTCGTCGTCGAGACCGGTGTCAACATCTGGCTGATTTCTCATGCCGGCCGTAAGATCGTCCACACACTCAACGAGATCCCCAAAAAAACCTTTGAACTGTTTTTTTTTTTTTTTKYTTTTCACATCAACAGCTGTC
Organism: Lepiota subincarnata; assembly: GCA_023014305.1. Lineage (NCBI taxonomy): Eukaryota > Fungi > Basidiomycota > Agaricomycetes > Agaricales > Agaricaceae > Lepiota > Lepiota subincarnata. The sequence goes on from JAECYV010000033.1 coordinate 74,339, forward strand.
ATACACAACCCTCAATCCGGTGTTCGGGGTAGGTTCAACATCTCGCTTCACGCGTCCCTCAGAYAGACGCTCAACGCTTAACAACGCCCCAGCRTGCAGCATGGTCTTCGATTCCACCAAACCATACAGCGGCTTCCTAGCATCCTCATCAGCATGGATCCCCCTTTTCTACGATACCATTATTTTTGGCCTCACCCTCTACAARACGATCCCTCCGCTCCGGCGGGCAGAGGCATCTTACATCATCCAGCGGCTATTCGAAGATGGTCTCCTGTATTATAGGTAATCGCGAAACATATAYAGACTGTCGTAAAAACTCAACCCTCTATCATAGCGTAATCTTCTCAGTAACGCTCGTCCTCACCATCATGATCATCGGTGCTCCTCAGGGGACAAAAAATGTAGCAGCACAGTGAGCAAAAGTCCCCGCTTYCCTACCACCATCAACAGAAACTCAACAACCCGTATCCCCCCAATAGGTTAGAACAATTGTAAGATTTCCCACCACCCCCTTAGGATAGGTCCTCTACCCCCGTTCACTTCAAACCATCAGAATCACAGTAGCAATGATGTCTAGAATCACCCTCAACCTCCGCAAAGTCGGCAACCAACACCACACCCGAACCTTCAGCTCCATCTCCAGCCGCCCAAAACGTGGTTTCTGGCCCCTCCGGATACTACAGCCATGGGATCGCGGARCCTTCTTTAGCCAATCAGATTTCCTCGGCTCCACAATTATAGATGGCACATTTGGAAACGCGACACAGCCGAGGAGTGAGGGGAGACCAAGCTTCAATGCCCCTGGAAGATCTGGCAGCGGCCCGCTTGGGATCGAGTTCGCCGTTCCCGAATCCCTAGGCCCTACACCCCTAATGACTCCTATTCCAGAGGAAAGTSCCGCCGTGTATCCACACCGCGCAGACCAGACGGATGTCTGCTAATATTGGCCGACTGTCGAGAACCATTGTATACCAATTTTACCAGCTTATACCACCCTTTCTTTGCTGTTCTTAGAATATACTAATTGTTCAGCGCTATTGCGAAAAGAAGCAACTAGCTTGTTAAAATCTGCATGCAAATTTAACCGTATCAGAATATAGATATTGTGATGGAGAGCGTGCATGGATTTTAATGGCCTTGTGGACAGCTGTTGCACGACTTGGTCCCTTGAGGGCGCTTAGAGATCCTGGTGGTCCAAAGCATCACGTGCATTGCTCCATCGGCTTTGGCGCGCATCTGTCACGAATTGATTTACAAAAGGGGGCATCCATCCGACATCGACGTCTGATTTGTTATTCCTACAGAAGCGCTGTGAAATCCGACCCCGACTTGCTTCCCGTATGTCTAAACATATCCATGATATAGCGACATGAGGCATGGAAGCCCTCATATTAGACGCTGTGGTGATTAGTCTCGTGTCCCGCCTGAGCTCCCCCATGGCCTGACCTCTGTATCTGTTACGCCGCACACTTCAAGTCAACAGTCATGGCCAGCACAGTCAAGGCCGCTGTTCCACCTGATTCAAAGATGCTTATYGAAATTACTGGTAAGTTGTAGCAATTCTCAACCGATTAGTGACCTCAARTAAATACATATGAGCCAGGCATTTCCATTCAGCTGAAGAACTCTCTTGATCATGCATTGTACATCAAACTTGGTTGCGATGGGACTGAGTTGCTCAAAGTCTTGGAACGCAAGACGACTGCGGGGAAAATGACTCTGACCCTGGATCATCCCTTGTGGGTAATCTATCCTTGTGTTTACATCTTCGAGCCACTCAGGACTCAAGGTCAAGGCAGAATTCTGCTAGAGGGGTCTACCCTAACGGTCCTAGCAGGTGAAAGGCGCCGGGTCTTCAAGTGGCGAAATGAAACCCTCGCCGAAACCCGCCTTCCCTTCAGCGATATATGGCAATATTTGCAAGCCCAGGCGCAGGGTTATCCCATGAGTCGGTTAATCTTCGCCTTCACACCCTCTTAATTACTTATAGAGCCACAGAATATCCAATATACRACACAGACCCAAACAGACAAATATGGCTTGACGTTGCTGTGGTGTGTCGTTTCCGTGGCGGAACAGTTGATGAATACTCATTATCCGGAGACTCCTACCCCACCGCAAACAAGTTCGAGTGCTCAGGCGAAGATAACACAGATTAATGCTAGCATTTCGAATATTCCGGTACGATCACCGGATTCTGTGAAGACCYCTCCCTCGTCGGCCACCAGTTTCGGGTTTGTGATACAGAAATCACTCGAACACAAGAGTGCTTTGGAACATTTGGGCCGCGCAAGGGGTACCGTAGAGGCACTTTTCAAGGCTGGGGCTATCATCAGTGAAGTAAGTTTACAAAATTTTACTGCGAAGGCGTATAACTAACACTTCGGCTAGCTACACCCAATTGCCAAGCTTGTTATGGAGTGTGTCAATGTTGTCTACGACGTGTGTTCGTTCTCTCCCACACTGAAGATCATTTTAATTTAGATTACTTTATAGCAACTAAAAGAGCAAGATCAATGCCATGAAGAAATTCTGAGCCTAGCTGAGAGCATGGCTCGAACGATAGAATACATTGAGCCGGTCAAGAAAATTGCCAGGCTAGATCAGCTGAGGCAAACAATGGAGTCGCTCCCCCCTCTCATGCAAGATACAGCAGATTTTATCGAGGTTTCGACTGGAAATAGTGTTATGGGTACGTACGGATGTTCCCTGGAGTCTTTCTGTTACTGATCGGCTCTATCCAGCTGATTTTTTTCTCACCCCATCCAACAAGGAGAAGATCGATAATTTGAAGAAGCGCCATGATATTTTTACGGAAGAATTTCATCGGGGAATTGAGGTAGACGCTGCGGTCAAAACCAATTCTCTGCTTGAATCACAGGGTGAATTTGGTTTGTACTGTACTTAGCCCCCTCACTCACGGTTTGGATGTTGGAACAGATGACAAGCTATTGAGGGAGCGCCTGCTCGAAGGGATCAGTTTCAGTCCACGAACTGAAGAATGTATGGAGGACACCCGTGTCAACATCCTAGAGAATATCGATGCCCGGATCAGTCGTCTCGGGGACAGGAATCTGATATGGATCACAGGGTTCCCTGGTGTTGGAAAATCTGCCTTGGCTGCAACTATCATTTCTCGGCTACAAGATCGAGGTCGATTTGTCTCGTATTTCAGATTCGATCGCGCAAAGGCCGCGACCGCCACTTCGAATGCCCTCTGGCGCCGTGTAGCCTATGATTTCGCACTTCGATATCCTTCCGTGCGAGAGTCCATTCTTGAACAACTCAAGGCAGATGCAATAGATGCCAACTCGCCCGACATTGTGAAACTTTTTGCCTCACTTATCGAGAAACCTCTGTCAAAGCCGACCGATGTTCCGTCCGACCAACTTCCTGTTATAGTCATTGACGCCCTCGATGAATGTGGTGGTCTGGATGGTCGTCGATCGAAGGACCGCAAGGGCCTCTTGACAACACTCAAACGTTGGGCTGGGCTTTCCGGAAATTTCAAACTTATAGCCACTAGCAGGCCAGAGGATGATATCACCAGCGCCCTCTCGCCTCTCAGCACTATCATTCACATTCCCTCGGGGCAAGCGGCCATGGAGGACCCCAAGATTCAGGCCTCCAGTGACATCCGTACGTTCTTCACGCGTCGCTTTCGAGAAATTGCCAAAGGGTCTGCGCACCTATCTCGTGACTGGCCCGGTGACAACGCTATCGATGAGTTGACTCGTCGTGCTGCTGGTGTTTTCATTTGGGCAACAACTGTCGCCAACTTCATCGAGGATGGTAACCCACCCTCACGGCTCGCCCAAGTCGCGAGTCATGGACCTGATTCAAGTGATATGGCCGGGCTATACCTCTTATATTCTGATGTTTTCAAAATGTCTTTCGGAAATGCCAAACCCTACGAACTAGAGGCACTAAACTGCGTCGTCGGCGCCATGGTTTATGCGGAGCGGCCACTTAGTAATCCCGAGCTCACAAAGCTTCCCARAGTTGACGAATCCATGTTGGAATTTATACGCAACGGCCTTCGTTCTGTCCTTGGCCCGGGAGACACCCTTTCTTTCAGCCACCAATCATTCGTAGACTTCCTTTTATCCGACAGATCTCCGGCTGAATTACCAATCAAAGAGTCGGAAGCCGAGCATCAGCATCGGCTGGTTGAGCTCTGCTTGAGCACAATGCACGACAAGCTGTGTTTCAATATATGCGCCCTGGAAACATCAACCATCAAGGAGAACGCCGAGATACCATACCTTTCTGCTAAGATCGAGAAAGGAATTCCGCCACTCCTCTCATATTCCTGCTGCTTTTGGGCAAATCATTTGATCCGCACTCCTTTCAACGAGACCCTAATGGCCAAGGTTAAGAATGTCGTCTACGACCAGCTCCTCTATTGGTTTGAGGTCATGAGCTTGCTGAAGAAGATGAATTGGGTACCTCCAATTCTACGAATGCTTTTGGACTGGTCCACCGTGTGTACTCTGTCGTTTTATTTGTGCTATCCCCTGACATTATTTGTGCAGCCCGGGGCAGATGAWCATTTCAACGAGTTTGTCACTGATGCTCAACGATTTATTGGAGTGTTCGGTTATCCAATCGCACAGAGTGTCCCCCACATCTATCTTTCCGCTCTCCCTTTCGCTCCCGAACACTCTGCGGTTGCCAAACGCTTTCTACCCAAATTCCCCAAAACCATTACCCTCACTAGCGGCAGATCCCCCCGCTGGCCACCATTTGTTTTTGCTTCGGAACACCACACTAACTTCGTCATGGCCGTTGCCTTCTCTCCAGACCAAAAACATTTCATCTCCGGATCGCGTGATGGGACCATCTGCATATGTGATGTCGAAACAGGAAACCTTGTCCTAGGCCCACTCAAAGGGTCTGGTAGAGTTAAGACTATTGCATTCAGGCCTGATGGACAGTGTGTTGCGACTGGCTACGACGATGGTTCAGTGTGTGTTTGGGATGTTGAGAGCGGGGATAAACACCTCTACTTTAAGGAACACATGAAGGGAGTCACGTCCCTCGCCTTCTTGTTCAGGGACAGTGTCCATCGGATTCTGTCGGCGTCCTCTGGTAGAATTGTGACTTGGGACATGGACTCTGGTACACCAAAACGCATTTCGTTTGACGACGACAGGAAGTACATTACCGCGATAGCGTTTTCACCAGATGGTCATTATATGGCCTCAGGCACGGACGACGGGTATATTAGTATTTGGAATGTGGAGGGTGGAAACCGGCTCCGGGGCCCACTGAGGTCTGGGGAGACCAGTGAGGTTCGAGTCGAAGCAGCAGCCTTTTCTCCAGATAGCCGTTTTCTGGCTACGGGATCTCGTGATTGTACCGTCCGTATCTGGAATGTGGAGAGCGGGGAGTGCGTGGGTACTCCAATGGTCGCCAGTGATCATTGGGTTCAATCGGTGGCATATTCGCCCGACGGTAAACTCTTAGTTTCGGCATGCGGCAAGACAGTAATGGTCTGGGATACCGTCGCGCATGATCTGGTACTTGAACCGTTAGTCGGCCATACTGACTGGGTTCGCGTGGTCTCTGTATCGACGGACGGAAGGAAGATCTTGTCAGGCGCGGAGGACAGGACGGTGAGGATGTGGGATTTAGACAGGAAAGAGGTTTTGCGTCAACCCCAAGTGGGTGATGGTCATGCGGATAGTGTGATGTGCGTTGCATTTTCACCATGCGGAACGAAACTGGTGTCAGGTTCCCGCGACAAGACGGTTCGAGTTTGGGATTCCACTACTGGGGAAGCACTTCTCGAGCCTATTGAGGGACATACGCAACATGTCCAGAGAGTTGCATTCTCTCCAGATGGGAACCACATAGCCTCTAGCTCTTGGGATTCCACGATGCGYATATGTGATGCGGAAATGGGCGAGCTCGTGTATGAACGACCCCTRCCGGCGGTGCTGAGGGGCAAGTGGGATCTTTACCAAGGCCGCCGCCTCTTCTTTCGACCAACTGATCAGCGCCTGGTAATTTCCTGTGCCAACGAAGTGCGAATATTCGGCAGGAGCGAGGCGGAAGACAGACCATCCAAGCCTTTCCGCTCACATCTTAAATGCCTAGCAATCTCACCTGATGGTTCAAGCGCCATCCTCTACAACACCCGCCCCGCCTCGAGTTCAGGGCAAACACTCGAGATGTGGAGCACCACCGAGCCGAAAAGGCGACTCCTTGAATTCAAACTCCAAGGCAATTCAATACCCATCAGCCGCGCAGCCTACTCATATAGTGGAAAGCATGCCGTGACTGCAAACACCGAAGGAATGCTTCAAGTTTGGAACACCGGGACTGGAGACATGGTTGGAGGTCCCTTCGGACACAAACATGACATTCTCCATATTGTATTCTCGCCCACAAATGACCATCTGATTGCCTCGGCTTCCGACTCAGATCGTGCGATTCGCATTTGGGACACTCGCACCCCTGGTCTAGCAGCTGGGCCGTGGTATGGACATGACTCCCAAATTACCGACATCGTATTTKCTCCAGCTGGGAGTAGGTTGGCTTCCTGCTCGCTAGACGGGATGATTAGAGTTTGGGACACATCCAATCTGGTCCAACAGGCCTCACCCAGTGAGACTGTTGGTTGTTTTCGAGACGAGTGGCGCATTGAAAATGGGTGGGTTATGGACAATGATGGTAAGAAGCTATTTTGGGTTCCACATGAGTATAGGAGTGGGCTGTGGAGGCCTAGGAGCGCGGTGGCCGTTGGAAGGCCGTTAATAAAGATGGATCTTGCAAGGTTCAAACATGGACAACAATGGCAGGAATGTACTACATAAATGACAGACATTGTTTGTATGCGAATACCCCAGAATAGATACCACTTCTCATTTCTCAATTGAATCTTAGCGGTAGGACCCCTGATAATCCCTATATAGGCCAGACCCCCCCTGCCCAAACACTCGTCCATGCCCTCCGGTCCTYACCAACTAAATTTGTCCGATTATGGATCTAGCCTCGAAATTTTGAAAAAAAAAAACTCCAAAGTGAGGGTCCTTGAAGGTGCGATCGTTCGCCACCCGCAAATCCGGTTGATGTGTTCCAAGATATGTGATCCCATGTTTACGACATACATAAACTTCGGAGACATAACCAACGTGACGCACTGGAAAGACCATAAATTGTAGGGGTGGCTTCAAAGGAGTGCATCAGAGATGGCCAGATCCAATGCCAAAGCTCAGGAGGAAATTAGACAAGCTACCCATAACCCGTCCGTCGTCCATGCACATGCCTCGTAGGGGCATGTCCTCTCCCCAATCCTATGATATTCAACCACTTTCTCATAACCACCTACTTGCCAGACATTACTATGCCCTTTCTTCCGTGTATGTTGATATATTCGGGTTTGAGGAGGATTCAAGGCTGGCTGGCTTGCTTGCGCTGGCCCCTTACGTTGAAATTTTGAAATGAGGTCTTTGTCACGACCATTCGTCGTCCATTTTCAGCAACTTTGGCTCACCTTACTATCTAAATGGATGTGGTCTTCTGCTCTCGGCAGAATCTTTACGAACATCTGAACATGGTCCAGGTTCACAGAAAGGACAAGACTGCGCGCTGACACATTGGAATTCAAGATCTGGTCCTGTGTCCTGAAGTTATCACTATGAGCATCCGGAAGTGGCACAGCAAAAGACTTGTTCGTACTGAGCAGCAYTTTTCTCATGTCAAGGACTTGATTGCAGAAGGCCTTAACAGCATTTTGATTTTGATGATGGTGGCACTAACCATTTTCCTTGGTCTCCCTTTAGACCCAGGGGTCCAGCAGAACAATGGTAGTTTGTCTAGCTCCTTCGGAATTTCTTCAGAAGCAGGGAAAATACTGGACATCCACCCTCTTTAGGACAGAAGCATTCAGAAGTTAAGAAGATGGGTCATAAGAGAAAACTTCAATTGTTTATCCCRAGCTTTTGCAACTCAGCCAATGAAAGGGTTTTCATCGTTCCTCTTCAATTCTGATCACCGCTTGGAATGTGAACCCCGAATGGCTCGGCCTTCGATTCAAGCGGAAAGAATGGATTTCATTCTTGTAAAAGGCTATACCGCATGCGAGCTGCTTGGAGGCCTCTTCTATTCGTCATGCACAATGATCTCRATTTTCTGAGAGTGCTGGTGTGAACAGAAAACGCACAAAACAACCTACCAAGACATAAGTAGGTCATACGTGGCTGATACGGCTGAGTGGTCCCTACCACAGCATGGACCTTAATGTGTAGGGKTCTTTTACTGAACGTGTTRGACTTGCCAGTAGCTGGCGTGATCGCCGAAAGCATCTGGGGCCAGCGGCATCCTGTTTGCGTTGTCCGAGATTGTAGAAATATGAAATTAAACAGGCTTCTGATRGAGGAACAGATTGTCCTCGATAGAGAAGAAGATTGGGATTTTTCGCAAGACGATAATAATGGTCATACCCTTATACATACTAGTAGTAGTGACGGGAATAACTTGGCCGGTGGCAAGAGAAGAGCCGGCACACCCTTGGTTTTGRGCTCGGTAGAGGGTCGGTATCGAGTTGTCGCACTCACCTTTACCTATTCCTTGGGCCCTGGAGTTTGAAGAGAGCCAAGTGTTTGCRGCGCCGAGCTTCCGATCTTGGGCTGAGACCTGGACATCCGAACACGTGCGGTCGCATGATGCGATCAAACCAAGTAATCATAAACGCCGTGTTACATTGTCTTCCCGAGCATTGATGTGGCCGTCTTTTTGACCCTAATTCTCGTTTCCGAACCTATACCCTCTCCTAATATAAAGTGGTGAGCCAAAATCACCATGTACTTCAACAAACTAACATGGCTGCCGTCCCCAACAAAGCTMTCAAACTCGACACTCCTCCCTTCACGCATTGCCCTTCTGACGCGAAGGCGCTAGAACTYAAAACATTCATACACAAGCGAATCCCTTTAATGAGTGGCGAAGTGCAAGTGGAGATCTTCTTGGAGAACTTTCTCCCTTTTCCCGGCGAGCAGGCTGAGATCATACTCAAGAAGCTGAAGGAAAGAGGACTATACAGGGAATCGGAGCTGGGGCCGAGATGGGTCGATATGCCCACGGACACAGAGCTCGCAGAATCTCAAAAGGTGCCAAAAGCTGGCCAAGCTCGTGATCCGACCACACCCGTAGAACACTCTCGATCGCCGTCTCCTAGCRAACGCAAGAGGGAAGAACACTTGTACGAGCCTTTCGTCAAGATCCTCAATGAGATTGCCCAAACGAGTGTTGCGCTTCGTGGGGATCAAACCCCGGTCTATCTGTCCGGAGAATGGGCCAATACTCACAAACAGGCCCCCAAATCAAAAAACCCCGATAACCAAGGGGTGTTTCCTGACGTTTCCTTCACATACGCTAGTAGTGCTGCGGAGATGAAGGGTTGGGGTTCGGGGATAGAACTGGCAGGGCAGGTACGCATCATATTGTTCATGTCTTGTATAGCGAACCTTTGAACCTTCGTGACAGCCAGCGACGGTCTCAAAGACTACAAACGAAAGCGTTGATTCAATGACCACCAGCCATGTCAGTGTTTCCTCCCACGTCATGTACTCGATAGTCTGAATCGTAAACATACCTCAAACAGATACAGTCTCGCCTCTGGCTTCAAATGTACACTCTAGTGGAAATCAAGCCGGAAAGGGATACTGGTGTGTTAGCGCAGTTAGCGACATACGTCCGGCAAATTTTCATGGAACAACTCGACCGATATTTTGTCCTTGYATTCACACTTGAATTGGACCAAATTCGCATCCACCTTTTTGATCGCAGCGGGATCGCTTCCTCGACTCGGATTGATATTCATAAGGTCGATCCCCGCATGGTTGCAATCCAATAAAACTCATTCCTGGTTTTAGGCTCCCGAACAATTCATTGCCGCCATTGCTAGTTGGTCGTGTTTATCGCCATCCCAGCTTGGTTGGGATCCGACCATCCAAGTATGGAGCAACAATAAGGCCATACCGTCATACGAGGCTCCCATGGGGACATTTTCCTGTGCCTACGATGTCCCTTGGATCATTGAGGGGTTTGATGATATGTTTCCCCAACCCTCAGGCGCTAGAACCGGGGGACGCCGTGCTAGGACCCACCCTGGGCTGACCTTTGATAGGCATGGACAACGTGAAGTACCTGATGAAGCTTCAAGTACGATAGCGGATGGAATTGAGAATAGCGGAAGCCAATGGGGTGACAAATTGAGCATTGAAACTGAGCCGGTCGTTGACCCAAGAGAACACGACGAGGCGGAAGAGGCAGAGGAAGCGCTCGATGTTGTGACATGCCCTCCAAGTCCCAGCGTAAATACGAGCAGTAGAGTGAGCGCGGACGAGTTCAGTGGAGATGACGAGGAGGACGACGGCCAATCTTGTTCCATTCATGATCCCGACTTCCCTGCCAGAAAGAGGCGTTGGGTAACAATCCGGTCCCTCACAATTCAAGATGCCAAGCGTCTCTGGGGAAGAGGTACCATTGTCTTTGAAGTGATATCATTGGAGGACTGGATAAAACGAAATGATCAGGTGAGCTCCTGTTGGCGACATGAGTGTTTTATGGTCCTGATACGACTTGTGATACTCAGGGGGAGAGATTCGTCATRAAGCAATCCTGGCAGAGACTCCCTGGGCTCGAGGGCGATGGAGTTGCCGTTAATCTGAACAATTCTTCTAACAATTCCTCGGATAATACTACCCAACAGCTTRGAGGAGGTCGAACGCTGGAAAAGGAGCTCACGGTCAAGCCATATGAGGCATTTGTCCTCAATCTTGCAGGACTCGGGTCCCGGTTGAAAGAGGCAGGCTTCGTCAAATTAGATGGCGGAAATGTGGATACCATCAGCTATATTCGCAAGGGCGTTCAAGTGAATTGCCATTCTTCCTGCTTAAACACCAAGTTTTCAGAGCCCAGGAAGAAGAAAATGACGCAGTCTCAAACTCAGTCTCAGCCAACCACTCCCAGCTGGATTCGGGCTTCTTCAAATCCGTCACTGCAATCGGAACACAAGCAGGTGCATCCAGCTTTCGTAAATCGCACCTTAGCACGAATGGTTTTCAAACTCCCCGGAGTCACAATTAGAGATTTTGCGGACAAGATTGAGTTTTTGGAGGGTTTCCGGGGTGCACTGATTGGTAAGTTCATTCAGATAAAATCCACCTCCTGCTCACGTTTCTTTCAGAACATGAGAAATGCTATCAGAACGGCATCATCCAGCGCGACATCAGCATCAACAATATTATACTCAGCAACGGACACGGCCACCTAATCGATTTCGATCATAGCAAATTGACTGATAGACTCCTTCCTCTGAATAAAGAAAACAGTGATCAAGTGGGGATGAAAGGTGGTTATCAAGTCTCAGAGGTGCGACGTGGGGGCTGGCTACAGATGTTYGAGGATCGTGTTTTGTGCTTTGTGGAGGAGATTTTCCGCAATCCAGTGATGGCTGAATCGTACCTCCTGCATTTGGAATCACATTACTCGTCATCTGGAAACACTAAACCCTGGTCGTTCAAGGATCTGTGGTGGCCTGAAGAGGTGTGTGTGCTACGTGTGCCAGTTCGTTGCTGCTGATGCGCTCTTTCAGCCTTATAGTATTCCTTTCTTTGGCYCTCGTAGGGCCGGACCTGGCTATGTAACGGTGCGTTATAGCGGGGCTTGGCGTTGTCGGGTTTTCAATGATCGAGGTTTCACAGGGAACACCACCTTTCATGAGCTGTAGACTGCTGGCAAAAAGTAAGAGCAAAGTGCACACTGCAATTCACGACATYGAGTCGTTTTTGTGGGCGTTTTTATATATGGCCCTCAAGTACTCGGGACCTGGAGCACATCCAAAGAAAATGACCCAGGAGTTGGCAGAAACCTTGGATCATCTTTTTTCTTCCWCCCACGAAGGGAAACTGGATATCTTAGAGAGCGCGGAGAATCTCGAGGCATTGCTAGATCATGTCAGCCCATACTTCGAGGATTACAAGGTCCTTATTCGTGACTGGCATCGTGTTCTCGAACGTGCTCACAATTTTCCTGCCGGCATGGAGTACAACTATCCTCACCAAGCCATTCTTCGTTGTATTGATCAAGCTATTACAAAACTGCGTCCTTCGTYGGGTTCAGACTTGGAGTTAGAGAATGCCGTCAAGCAAAAGAKGGCTCAGGCCCAGGAGGACATCAAACGAGCTATCCGCAACCAGACAACTGTCCATGCATTATCTCACCAAGGCAATGGCACCGCAACATCCTCTACTGTTCCTGTCCAGGATATACCCTCATCGGATCCCGCTACGCGCCCCTCGGATCGGCTGGCCCTTTCGCAGACCTCTCCCCCACGAAAGAAGAAAAAGGGAACGAAGTGAAGACAAGCTTTTTCGTGGAACCTACTGCATGCTATACCATCTTGCGTATTTAAAACTTGATACCATAATTTTTTATACATGGAGTATGATCTATTGTCAAATCACTCAACGCAGGTCCTGGTTCCCTTCGGTCGTTGCTTGCGTGGTTCTCGCAGTTACAAATCGTTTTATACAACCCTCGCAGCGAGCATAACCCAGCATGCACTATAATAAGGGAGACGTGGTAGCTCTGCACAAATGGCGGAGAGAAAGGATGATGAAAGGAGGCAGGAGAGCGTAAGCAAGTGACCTTCGTCGCCGCCAAGGGTGATTGATGTAAACCGTACTGGGGGAGGATAATCACAGTTATATAATCACAGTCTTGARAAGGTAGTTGATGCAATGCACCACGAAGAACTGAGCCCCTCATCAATAAGCTCCGCTACGATCCAAAGTTTCAAAAGGCGTTTGACCAAGTATTTGGGAAGACGTGCGTTTGCAAGGACCTGACCATCGCTGCATCCTGCATGGGGAGCATGGCATCAACGTGGTCGATAACAAGGTTGATAGAAARGGCGTGTTGACTGGAGGTTATCATGATATTCGACGTTAACAATTACAACAATGGCAGGAAATATCAAATGACAGGGAATGTTTCGATACCAACACCCCAGAGTAAATATCATTTCTCATTTGTTTACTATTTCGTTTATGTAGCTTAATGTCACTAGATTTCAGGATGGACCCTGTGAATTCAACGCAGCACCCATCTGGAGATAAACATCAATGTTTACCACTCTTCAATTGGTCGGCTTGCTACAAGATATGCGATTCCACGTTTGTTATGACATACGTAAACCTCCTTGGAGCCAYGCCCGACAACGTATCGAATGTCAAGGCGGTTTGATCGAATGAGGGGTTGGGAACTGGAAGCAGGGCCTTTGTAGGGCCGAATGAGGTTCTGTGGTGGCTTCAAAAGGCGTGCATCAGTTTTCTCCAAAAACAACCAAATCTAATAAACTTGCCTTTTCTAAAACCGTCCCATTCACACTAAATATCTTCCATTGAGCTGGGAAATAGCCCGTAGCACCCTCAAAGTATAACTGATGAAGGTGTTGCATCCTGCAGTAGTCGAGGTCCACGAGCTCCTGGAGTAATTCTGGATCCAAATCAAATAGACAGTGCAGCTTAAGCATTGTTTGAGYGATTTCCCTGTGGATCTCGGCAATTAGAAATGAGTTGATATATTCTGTTTTGCTTGGCCACGACAGAACTGCAGCCGAGTTTGGTATGCCAGGAGCTAGCCGCAGCGCTCTTGACCCTGGAGGGCGCTTGTGTCATGAGAGTTGTACGCAGCTGGAAAACTAGTCTACTCACTAGCGTCATAGGCATAGCTATTGAGAAACTTGTGGACGGTTCGAAGGCATTGCTTGAATGCTGTGTTGGCCAAGGAGTCCTTGTTGATACAGAACTTGTCGGAACGACTCGGGTCATTGAGAAAATCGAGGAATGACTTGTGATAAAATGACACAACTCCATCAGCTCCATAGATTGACTCATACATCTTGTGGTTGTCTAAGAGGRTTGTTTTTTGCTTAAAAGGCTTCGTCTGATCCATGGAAGGGTCAATGATAAATTCTGGGCTGCGGGGCCGTTCTTGAAGCCGAAGGACAGCATGCAGCCTGTTACACACAATCCTGAAGTTGACCTYCGTGAGACCCAACACATTGCTGAGCCTCTGAGCACACCAAGGGGTGTCATTGCGATATATAAGCACCATCCAAGACAGGAGTTGGACAGATGGTAAGAGTGCAACAGGAATAGACCTCATAATAAGCGTGTAGAACGCATCTAGCTCAGCAAACGGATTTGCGGAGGTCGCATGRCAACGGCCATCAGAGATGACGGTGAGAATGGCCTGCAATTGATCCTGGGGCCCCAGTGAGTCTGGCTTCCCTACAGATCGAAGCACAGTAGCCGCGTAGATGAAGAGCCCAGCTGAGGCGTCAACAAGCATCTGAATATCGGCGTCACATGGCCATGGCGCCAAAAACCAGAGGTTATGGCGTCGTAGGATGCCTTGGAACCCATCCCTAAGGTATATCTCGATCTCTCCATCGATTTCGCGTGAGACAGGGAGTGTTGTCTTTTGGCAGAGGGCAGTGATGTAATCCTTGGAGAATGTAGCCTCAATATGAGGTTYGGGACGGCTGAAGAATGCCCAGCGAAACGGCGTGCTTTGCTCTCGTAGAGACTTGGCAACAATCTCGATGATTTCGCACTGGGCAGATGGATCGTTGCATTCGTCAAGGCCGTCCACGATTATAATGCACTCTTTGAGCCCCTTTCCTTTCTGCCTCAACTCGTGGAGCGGTTGGACGATCAGCTTAAGAAACTGGCGCGCCATAGACTTTGTAACGAGAGTCGCGTCATCGCGGATCTTGTTATCAAGAATCGCACGGTATTCTGCGAAGTTTGTTGAGAGCTGATATGCGATAGAGGTGAAGAAACGATTGGGGTTATCCCATTTATTRGACAGCGAAAAGAAGAAAGCTGCGCCCAGTTTCCCTTCGAGTTTCTCCGCGCATGTCTGCGCGAGAGCGGATTTCCCAACTCCGGCGGGACCTTCTAACCACAATATCGGCAGGGAATCGTTGTCCATCCGGTCAAGCGCCCAGTGAGTGATATCCTCGATGTGCTGCTCGCGGGTGCCAGGAAAGCATTGCGGGGGTGGGGCACGAGCCGAAGAATCGTGTGCAGCTTCTGGGTAGGATGCGTCGAGAAGAGTCCTAATGCCAATACCTGAGCAAGGGTAAGTGCTGTTTATAGTGCTGAGGAGAAGCTGTGACGCACCGGGGGTCCCAATACTCTGCGAATTGTCTATAAACAGTGGGTTGTTGAACACCAAGTTCCTTGAGTTTGAGAATGCCATGCAGCTGGTATAAGGGATGGACAGCCGTAGCAGATCATAGGCGCTTGGGTAGTGTTGGTTTAAAATGGCAATTGGACAGGGGCTCCCAACATTGACGCCGCTGTCACGCACGAAGCATTCGTAAATTTGAACCTACAGCTCGGCTTACAATCGGATCTCACTGAGGGAATAAAGATGGGAGCCACGATCTGCTGCGAATACAATAGGGGATTCAATACATAGTAGTTATGGTTATGAATAAGACAACACGAAAACAACATGCAACAAATGAGGAACGAGCAAAACGAAAAATCAATTACTGAGCTTGCGCCTCCTACACAGCAGGTAAGTACAGTCCCTTGCCTCTGATCAGCGAAACGCACCTGATCAACAAATTCCTGAGCCTCTTCTCGCTTGATCACCCTTATCGAAGATACTTTCTGATTGTTGAACAAGACCCCATAGAACTTGTCCGCTGTGACGAGCATTTCGGGGCGGAACGTAGTAGTAACGAACTGTGCTGTAGAAGCTAGGGATTGAATCATAGACGCGACGGCCGTCCGGTATTGTGCGTCAAGGTTGGCATCAATCTGGGCAGCATATCAGGAAACACCTGAAAATTAGATCACGGAAACCTCACCTCATCGAACAAGTAAAATGGTGCAGGATCGCATTTCTGAATAGCGAACACTACCAGCCTTTCAGCGCCCAGTCACGACGAGAGATTCACTCGTGCTTACCTGTTGCTAGAGCAACTAAAGATTTCTGACCTCCGGAGAGCTGCTGGATCCGCAGACCCTCGTCCACCTTCGAGTTGAAGGAAACCTGAAGCCCAATTAGCGCGACAAATTCCACTACGAGACCCGTCCACTTACTTTGATAGACACCCCAGTATAATTGTCAATGGTGCTCTGTTGTGTTTCCTCAGCCTCTTCCTCGGCCTCTTCGTCCTGATCAATCCGCCGCTGAATGATCAACCGACCTCGGCCAGCCGGAACAAGCTTTTCAAAGACCTCTTCAAAGTTCTTGGCAACCTGTTTAAAAGTCCTTTCGATGGCTTCATCCTTGCGCTGGTCGAGCACTTGTACTARATCTTCGATCGACTCGGCAGATTTGTCGAGCTCCTCACGACGTTTGAGTAGCTGGTCACGCTGCTTAGTGAAGTTGCTGTATTGCTCAAATGCCTTCTTATTGACATGTGCAAATTTTTTCAGGCCTTCATTGACAGTATGCAGTTTTTTGACAAGCTAGGAAAAGGTTAAGTAAGGAATAGAATCATAAGTTTATTATAACACACACCTTATCCAGCCGCTCATTGATGTATTTCTCGAATGCCTCTTCTGGCAAGACACCAAGGTCACGGATATTGCGGTTGCATTCTTCCTTACGAGTCAAGAGCATTTGACGTTTTGCAAGGTACCTCTCCGTTATCTTTTGCTGCTTCGACATATCACGGCTGTCCTCCGATCGCTGATTCTGAAGCTTCTCTAGTTGTGACCGAAGTTCTTGTATCCTTGATGACGTGCTTTCAACTTCTTTCTCCATTTCTACCCGCCAAAAGCTGGGGTCAGATCTGAGAGTGATAAAACGCGCCAAATGTACTGACCTTTTACTCGACGTGTCAACAATTCGATAGAATGATTCACAGCTCGTAGCTCTCGTGTCCGCGACTCCAGATCATCAGTGGTAGCTGAACCAGCATCATCGGGATCCCCAAGGGCTTCAAGCTTGGCCCGAACATCCTCCTCGCGACGTCGCAGGCTCTCTTTGAGTTCGATCTCGATAGCATTCTTTTGACTTTCAAGCTGGCGCCCAAAGGATGTCAACAGATAAAAAAAAAAACTTGCACGGAATATCAAGGGTACGACAAACCTGGTTTCTTCGCCTACTCAACTCCAACATTTCTTTCTTCCTCCTTTCCACTTCCTTTCCCAGAGCCACAATAAGCTGCTCTTCATCCCCTGTAAGCCCATTGGATAACGGGGTCGACAGTTCATGGTTATACCCCGCAATTTTTGACTGCAACGAATGTTGTTCCAGCTCCAGCTCGTCAATGTCCATTTCCAGCTTGACAGTCCGCTCCTTTGTCCTCTCTTTCTCCCGTGTCAGGGTTATTCCTTCTTCTGTCAAACGCTCTCTCAACTCTCGGATCTGGCCGTGTTGTCCATTGAGGACGGTGATTCGACCAGCAATCGAAGTRATTTCCTGCTCTAGCTTTGAAATGGATTGCTTGACTTCGTCGGAACGTTGACGGTCAGCATCGTATTTAGCGCGCCATGTTGTTACACTCTTGATCCCCTCGATCCTGGACCGTCGAACATCATGATAACCTCCAGTCAACGCACCCTTTCTATCGACCTTGTCACCATCCAAAGTGATGGTGTTGATGCCATGGCTCCTCACGTAGGACGCAGCGATAGTCAGGTCCTTGCACACGCACGTCTTCCCAAATACTTGGTCAAACGCCTTTTGAAACTTTGGATCGTAGCGGAGCTTATCGATGAGGGGCTCAGCATCCTCYTCGTTGGGAGTGGGCGGATTACGCGGGTTAAGGCGGTTAAGAGGCATGAAGGTGACACGGCCAGTCTTTTCCTTGAGCATTACGTCAAGAACCTTTGAAGCCGTCTCATCAGTGTCAACTACAACGTGGAACAAACTGAACGTTGTTAGTAATGAAAACATATAAGAAGGAAAGCGCSATCTACCTGTTCCCCGCTGTGAGTTCAACAGCAATGTTGTACCTGGGATCAACGACATCGAAAAGTCGATACAAGGGACCATATACCCCTCGCAGATTGTAACGTTCGGCAATACTATCAACTGCGCGAAGACCTTGACCCGTATCCTAGGTTGTCATGAGAACGAGCTCAACGAACGTCCGAGCCTAACATACCTTGTCCATCATRCCTGCAAGAGCACGYTCCGCAGTCCTCAGCTCATCAGAAGCACGCTTAACCAGGCTATCTAGCTTCGTGTCTTCTCTCCAAAGATCCTTCCTCTTTTCCGTATTTTCCATYTGCTGCTCCTTCAACTTCGAAATCTCTTCACTCAACTCTTTCCCTCGTCTACGTCCCTCTTCGATTTTTTCCTGAACACCCGTGATTTGCTGTTGCAATTCCACCTCTGATCTTCGGGCACCCTCGAGCTCTCTTCTCGTTGTTTCTAGCGCTGCAGCCTGATCCCCCTGATACTTGGACATAGARGCAATCTCGTTTCGGAGATAATTATCACGTTCAGCCTTTGTGCGRAACTTGGTCACTCGTCCTTGCTTCGCAAAAAGGGTTGACAGCTTCGTGCTGGCCTCRTCGAGCTTGCGTTTCTCTGATACCTCTAGAGATTTCTGACGTTCCCATTTGGGCAACGTGGTGTCAAGTGTTGCCTCCTTCGCCCGAATCTCCTCCCTTATATTATCGAGTTCAGCCTGGAGCTCCTCGCGCTTTCCACCGGCGCTTAGGCCCGCCGATCTCAAGTCCTCCACGATACACTCYAGTTCGGTTCGAGAACGAATGAAGTCCGTCAGCTCATTTTGAGCCTCTCTGCGCGACTGATTGGTTGTATCAAGCGAGTGACTAGCTTCTGATATCTCCTTTTCTAGATTCTACCCAGTCGCTCAGTATGTCATAGACCGAGCTTCAGCATTGAAAAAAGTGCGCACCTGAGTTTCTTTCTCTCTCGCACTGAATCTCTCACGACGGACATTAGCGCCGTGAACCTCAGCCTTTCGCTCTTCCTCGATCTCCCCAAGCGCCTCAGTGACCTCCTCAAGTTCGCGCTGGTACAAAGCATATTCCAGACACCGCCTTTCCTTGTCTTTATCCTGGAATTCTTTCAGCTCTTCCTTCTCTTCTTCGAGCTCCTGAAGCCGCGTCTCGATATAATCCAATAGTTCGTTGATCTTGGTGCGTTTTGCATCCGTTTCAGCCATGATACGGAGAGATTCGGCCCGCCGTTGTTCGTAAACCTTTGTTCCAGCGACCTCTTTGAGCAACGCTAGCCGTTCATGATCTTTGGCATTGGTAAGGGCAGTAATCTGGGGAGAGAGGTAGGACTTCAAAATAGCGCGATCTCGACTTGTTTTTGGTCACTCACGCGTCCTTGAGGAACGATGTAATAAGGGTTCGACTTGCTAAACCCAGCGCTCTCCAAGAGGTTCATAACATCTGCTTTACTTGCGCTCTTCCGATCCAAGCTGTATTCATCCTTTTTGAGGCCAATAGTTCGCCGAATGACAACTTCTTCATGACCAGTAGGAAAACGGTTATCGGAATTGTCAAACACAATCTCGACTACCAATTATACGATCGTTTGAATGAGGGGAATGTCTAACGAATGTGAAACCCACCATATGCAGAGAGCGTGGTGGTCGTGGAGACGCCTTCATGCAAYAGGGCTTGACGTTCCTCGCGGGACATGGATGTATAAGCATCAGAGAGCACAAAGCGGATAGCTAGGTGCGGGTCTGGTCATCACACAGTTGAGAGAAGGAGGCGGAACGACAAACCAGCAAAAAAGTTGCTCTTTCCGGAGCCATTTCGACCTACAACAACATTGTGGCGAGGAGAAAAGGGCTCTATCTGGGTCTGGTCACGATCTAGTTCCCTAAGTTTAACTATGGCAATGCGCATTAGAGACAAACGTACATGATTTGAATCCTTGGATGGTTAAAGTCTTGATATACATTCCGCCCTGAAAGAGCTGCAAAGCCGGAAAGCCAAATGTTCTGATACGCACGTGACAAGACGCGATCATCCCTTGTCACGCGTCTCGTGTTGCACACTGTACGGTACTGTACAAAGGGTACCTAGGATTTAAATCCACAATCATCGCTCGATATGTAGTACTTAGTACAAAGCGGAGTCGCGAAACACATATCATGCACCGTAGTGTACAAAAGGCACCCAGTAATTAAATGTGTCATCACCCAATCCACGCACCTCCTTTACCGCCTCGTGCAGCGCCTGAGCCGCTCGATCACTGTTTGGCTCCCCTCCGGAAAGAAGAACCTCATAAACCTTCGCCGCAATTTGTGGAGCGACCTCATCGGGTATCGCCCACATCGTCCCAATAACATTCCGGTARCCCGCCCCTAGCATCGCAGCAACAATGTGTACTGCCTCGTCCGATGCTTTCTCGTCCCCAGTCGCAGTTGAACAAGCTGACAAAAATGCAAAGTCGGCACGACYAAATYGCTTGGCCACCATGTCTGTGATGGTYAAACGTCGATCATGGAGGCAGAATCCACTCTGYGTGGGCTCTTGTTCGTCCTGGACAGCATGGCATGCGAGGTGAACCCAGCTGCTGTTCGCCATTTGGGTTAGCACCTGCTCTCCCGTTGCCTGATCATTCCGAAGTATCTCAAAAGGCCACTTGGAGCCTGCAGAGAACAGYCGTCCYAYCCTCACAATCTCTGTCTCGGCACCCGCAAGCGAGCGTTGACCAGGGGTATTAATCATGGCAATACCGACGAGCTGATTGAACGGCTGCCGCTTCACCGCTCTTGCCTCGAGCAAGCTGTTGACTGTGRGAATGTATGACGAGAYAACATAGTCAAATATCCCATCTATCYCGGCGTCGGTTCTGCGACAGGCAGCRTGGAGTGGAAGGAAGGTGAGGGGACCAGTTGGACACCACCAAATGCGGGGAAGACTCGAGGGGTCAGGTCTATMTKTCTACAACCAACAATTAGTGCATGCCTCYTGAGAGAACAAGTGCCCTTACCATCTTGCCCAASCCTCGTAGAATAGGAGATACAATGTTTGAATAGAYTTGCTCGAGAAYCCTCACTATGTATGAACCATCCCTTGGAACTGTTCTGCCAGCACGACTCTCCCATCTCTGAGCTTGGTAGGGGTTKCGRAGATAGTGTCTAAGTGACTTCTGCATCATCTCTAAATCCTCATAGCGAAGCYTATCCAATGGGATATGCAAGACCTGGTCCCTCCCTCGGTCGAGTACCAATGCATCGCAGCGGCGCTGATGCACGTTGATGACAAYCACAGGACCTGAGCTRGCAGCTTTCTKCAAAACCGAGACTCGTTTCGGAAGAAGGAAGTCTTCAAAATYCGCAAGCGATCGGATCTYCYCCACAAGGGAATCCCACTTCTCCGCGAGGCGATGGTGRCGTTGAGTTGCTTCCTCAAGYGAYACACTAGYCTCGACATCATCAGACGTGTTTATTTTGTGYYCTCGAGTGGCTGCGCTYCGGAGCTCATGTGAGACTTGTGTGAACTCTGCGCAAAGATCTGGGTGTGCTTGACGGAGATCATCRACTGGCGTTCGGAGGTTAAGTAGCTGATTCCAGACGACTGAACGCCCCTGTTCAAGCCACTCGAGTGCGAGATCAGGACGGCCTGCATCAATAGCGAATGAGGCAGCCTCCCTTGGAATATTGTCAAGATCATTGAGTTGGGAGTGGCGTGTAACAATGGGATCTCCGATCCAAGCAATTCGTGGGATGAGATCAATGGCGTGGCGATACGCAACCAGAGCAGAAGGAAGGTCCCGTATGGCTTCCAGACGGGCCCACTGTTGAGCYGGGCGGAATCGAAGTGAAGGGGAACCAACCCCAGAGGTCGCAGCTGACTTGAAGTGAGAAATGGCCTCGTCCAAGTCGCTTGGCATCCCTGTACGCCCAAACCGACTCTGGAAGGATATGCCGAGATTATTGAGCCACCCTGGTTTATCAGGGTGATCATCCGGGGCGAGCAATACGGCCTGCTGTTTTGCCTTGATCGCCCCCTCGAGGTCACTCAGCTCCCCTGTGTGCCCAAATCGAGCCTCCAAGGCATTTCCGAGGTTACTAAGATACCCTTGCTTGTTAGGATGACTATCAGGGGTGAGGGACACGGCCCGCTGTTTATTCTTGATCGCCTCCTCAAGGTCGCTCAGCACCCCTGTGCCCCCAAACCGACTCTCAAGGGAAACCCCAAGGTTGCTGAGGTACATCGGTTTGTCTGGATGATCATCTGGAGTGAGCAGCACGGCCTGCTGTTTATTCCTGATCGCCTCCTCGATGTCGCTCGGCATCTTTGTGCGCCTAAATCGACTCTCAAAGGAAATCCCGAGATTGCTAAAGTAATTAGGTTTGCGGGGATGACCATCTGGCGTGAGTGACAGGGCCTGCTCTTTATTCTTGATTGCCTCTCCGAGATCATTCATCATCCCTGTCCACTCAAACCGACTCTGGAATGACATTCCGAGGTTGCTGAGATATTTTGGCTTGTCGGGGTGACCATCTGTGGCGAGTAATGCGGCCTGCTGTTGATTCTTGATTGCCTCCTCGAGGTCGCCCAGGATTCCAGTACGCTCAAACCGAATTTGGAGGGAATTCCCCAGGTTGCCGAGGAACGCGAGTCTGTTGGGATGGTCATCTGGGGTGAGCGACACAGCTTGCTGTTTACTCTTGATTGCTTCCTCGAGGTCGTTCAGCACCCCTGTGCGCAGGRACCGACTGTGGAAAGAAATCCCGAGGCTGGTGAGATATGCTGGTTTGTCAGAATGACCATCCGGGCTGAGAAATACAGCCTGCTGCTCATTTTTGATTGCTTCCTCGRTGTCGCTTAGCATCCCCGTACGCTCAAACCGGCTCTGAAAGGAAATACCAAGATTATTGAGGTACGCCGGTCTGTCAGCATGACCAGCCGGGGTGAGCGACACCGCCTCCTGCGTATTCCTGATCGCCTCCTCGAGATCACTCAGCAGCYCSGTACGTTCAAATCGACTCTCCAAGAAATTTCCAAGATTGTTGAGTCGTTTTGGTTTGTCGGGATGATCATCTGGGGTGAGTAACACGGCCTGCTGCTGATTCTTAATTGCTTCCTCGATGTCGGTCGGGATCCCTGTGCGCTCAAACCGGCTCTCGAAGAAACGTCCGAGGTTGGCGAGGTACATTGGTTTATCGACATGACTATCTGAAGTGAGTGACACAGCCTGCTGTTGATTTTTGATTGCCTTCTCGAGGTCGTCCAGCATTCCTGTGCATCCAAACCTATTCACGAAAAAGATCCCGAGGATATTGAGGTACATYGGTCTGTCAGTATGATCATCTGGGATGAGTGATACCGCCGACTGGAGATTCTTGATCGCCTCCTCTAGATCGCTAAGCGCGCCTGTACCCATGAATTGATCAAAGAAGGTAATTCCAGCTGCGATAAATCCCTTTGCTTCGGGTAGGTATTCATTACGCCTATTTCGTTCGCGTGTAGAGAGAATGTGACCCATAACTTTTGATGCTCCTAGGTGTTAGCCAAAGAGAAGACAATCAGTCTGCTGATGCAAAGCAGATCCTGGGACAAGTTGCGGTACCTATAATTATATCGAGCCAGACAAGTATTGTTCGCAATAAGTGAGGAATCGAAGTAAGAGGGAACGTTCCGCTCACAGGACTAATGGTGAGGGGGCAACTGCTGTGGTGTGGCGGTGACGAGCGTCCCGCTTAATCAGGGTAAGAAGTAAGGATTGACACTCGAAGATTGAAGCTTGACAAGTAACCCCTAAGTACTAAGTAGCCATGCTCTCTAATATTAGCTCGTGCGGATGCTGTGGGCTTGGGCGGTCCGCTCGGAGGGCACATCCATCATTGTTGCGCCTGACCCATCAAGTTGGTCAATGACCGTTTTGCTATGGACTCAAAGTTTGTCATATATTGCTGGAAGATGCCTATATGGTTACAACCATCCTGGAGGACGGGGCATTTGAAACGTCCATGGATTCTCATAGTCGCAAACCACGACAGTAATCGGGACTTTTGCCCGCCCAAACCTGGCAATGTCAAAGTGTCGAGCAGGCATTGTCTCGTTAACGATTGTCTGCTAGGGGGCACTGACGATTCCCGGCAGTAGGCATAGTCAYCACCCAAAAATGTCGTACTTACATATTTGTAAGTCTCTCGGGTACCGGCGCGCCTAGGTCAGCAAAGCGAATAACGAACGGACCAGCCCCGGCAGGAGCAGGGTTAATGATATTGGTAGGGTCGACGAGAGCAAATCTTGGCTGGAAGGCGGGATCTGCGCGGGTGTAGGTATTTGAGTCGTTTCTTTTCCTGTATTTCAGGAGAACCGGAATAAACTACCTTGCACGGGAGTTGGACTCCTGCGTGCACGAGTACGGGAACGCCCGTGGATCGTGGGAGGATAAGATCGAGGAGGAACTTGGGATTGAAATTGACCTTTATGTCCCTGGGTACCTGTAATCTTTCCATAAATTTTCCGGGATCAATGAGCGTGGAGCGCGAATACTCACGCCTGCATTGCATCTGTAAATGTCTACTTGACGCCGGGATGCTAGTGTCTTATGCGTGCACCAGTGTTAATAATGGTGCTAGTCTCAGAAGTCTGCCGAGCAGTGTTGTGCGGGGCGCTGACTTAGGTCCGAAGTCGGATGGACGGCTTTCCYAACTTGTCGCCGACTTTGATGATGGGCTGCCGACTTAAGACGTGTGAAAGTCGGGCCAACCGACGCCATCACATGACGGATTCGCTCGGCTAAACACAAACCGCGTCCAAAATGCCTATCAACCRAAGCTCACGAGCGCGAGCACCCACCTACCACCGCTCCATCCACGTACGATTGTCTCCAAAATCTCGGCTGATAGTACATAGAGATGGGAGTCATTAGCTGGTTAAGTTTCGGTTGAATGAATAGAACCACGGTAATCGATGATAGCTGAACGCAATCATCCAAGTAAACCCTGAGCAATCTGGGTATAAGTAGTACAAAGATATTATGAGAAACGTAAAAGCATCTACCACTCATGAAGGCCAGCTCTAGAGGCTGGTGGTGAGCACATTTCACCGTGCAGCCAACTCCGGAGAGCAACACACCGGCCCCAACCTCAACACCAGCCCCTTCCATACCCGATTCCACCTCACCTACCCTCGAGCCAGCTGCCGCAACCAGTGTAACAGCAAGTACTCAATCTCCTAGAACTATCACGGCAAATCTTGCAGGCCTTGCTGATGAAGCTGGGGAAGCTGGAGGTGATGAACCCGGTGCCCCACTTTCAGGGACTATATCAATCCAAATTCAGCAGCTCTTTGATTTCTCAAAAAAGCATTGGGTCGATAGCCACAGCCGGAGTGCAGTCGGGAGTTTGGAAGATGAGTTGGAACTGTATGACCTCCTCAATCTTGGTGCACTCAGCGATCCAGACTTAGAGATAGACTTAGATGAGACTAACRATAATATCCTCACATTATAATCATGTATTCAGACTACCTACATCACCAACCGACTTTGAATCTATCCATTGAGCCCCCGTTTACCGACAATTGATGCCACAGCTACGAGCGGCCCGGACTATCGTGGGATAAAGCCGCCCGCTAGGTCGGGTAAAGACGGCAAAAGTCGCTTTTCTGTCTTTATCCGGCTAGCGAACGGCTTTATCCGACTATTCGGTGTCCCGCACATCACTGCTGCCGAGTCTCATCCTGGCGATGTAGATTCAAGCTACGACGCCCCCCTGGCTTTATACAACTCTTATAAGACGACCTGCGTCATTGGCGCCATCTTCTCCAAGTATTCGGCTTGATTCTTTGTAGGCAAAGGCACTGCGCTTTCAAAGCAACGGACAGGAGCAATGACATGTGGCGAGTTGAAAACAAATGATACTAGTAAGCACAAGCACATGGTCACTAAAACATCCAGTGGCGATGTTCACACAAGCTGTGCCCTCAAAACTGAGTAGACCAGAACTCAAGAAGCTGCGCATTCTGAAGTATGCAGCATTGGGAACTTGGAGCTCAAAGGGGTAACTACGATCAATAGCCGCAGGAGAACTAGACCGCGGCTCCAGGCACATCCTACGGGGTTGTTCCCAGACCATACCGTTCTTTCGCCAAAAAGCTGCCCAAAAGGGCTGTTCAAAGCCTTCCACAACGTCAGATCGGAATCAGCGGACTTCCTCTAAGACAGTCAGGTGGTTGRACTCATTGGATTTTTCAGTGCATCATAATGGTGGCGACTGAGCGACGGGAGTCATATAATATACTGGCATCCTCTGGAAGTTAATGTTACCGTGTACCTATTTCTGTACTTAGCTAAGGTACTAGTTCATTCCATAGCTGCAGCTTGAGGAATGTTCGATTCATTCATCTAAATCATGCCATCACTTTCCATCCGTTGATCGGTGCCATGAGGTTTTAATCGATTTTTGGTCCCAAATATCCCACAGTTCTTGACGAGTTACTTGCGCTTGGGCCTCCATGAAAGGAATTCAAGCTGCCTGCATCAGCCGAGCTCTTCGGTAGTCGCATGTCTAAAACGAATCATCATCTACTTGGAAGCAGCCTTCGGCTCAGCGACAATTCATAGATCAACACCCTCAGCTCGGACGATTGAGGAATCCCACTACGTGACGATACTAGAAGCTGGGGTCTACAATGAAGCCAAGTATCCATAACGACAGTATTATCAACTTTCAAGATGGCTGTATATTCCTAGGGACTTTAGTAACGGCCCACAAAAGCCAGGCAAAGGTCACAAACACGACCTGATGCCCCACACAATCGGAACGGGTCTGTGGCTCCTACGGATGTAAAGGTCGCAAGGGTTTTAGGATCATTGACAAGTTCGATGGAAGTTGACTTTGATTCAGAGGGAGGTGTGGTGTGGAATGATCTCGTCTGGCATTTTTCTATTTCAAAGTCACAGCAAAAGTATTAAGAAACTAAGAACAGTGTAAAAAGAGAAACGAAGGATGAATATTAAATGATTCGCATTTGACAATCCAACCTATTCTACTAGTTGATGAGAAACGAGGCCATCAGAAAGGTGATAACCATGGACCCGGGCCGAAACCATAGKCACGATAACATTGAGTAGTTCTGTTATCCGGTAACGTCATCCTGCAGAAAAGAGGTATATGTAGTAAGTGGCCTTTTAAGGCTTTAGCAGTTGAGAGAATCTGGATGCCGAAGGATGCCGGGTGGTCAGATGAGAAACGATTTAAGTTCTGCCACGGAAGAAATACGGCCACGTCAGTACATCTTTTTGGAGGAAACTGAGACAACATTGTCTAGTCTAACCCCCAGGGGTATGAACTAGGCTATAGTGTCTAACGATACCAAACCTGGGCGCACCCACCCATGCACCTGTACGAATCAGGCCGAAGGGATTGACATCATTTGAACTCGAACGAGAGTAATTTGCATCTGGAGGTATCGTAGCGCCATTTGGATAAGAAGGGGCTAGGAAGGACCTCGTGATAAACATAGTATAGAATTTGATATCTACAAATATAACAGAACGCTGATCAAACATATATAAGGCCCACATCGGAGCCCAGCGACAGAATGAAACTTCGCCATGGATCTGGGCACCACACAACTCGCTCTCTACATAGCTGGYGGTCTTTTGATCGTGTGGTGGTTTAATGCGCACCTCAAGGATCGTAAGGCCAATCCGCTGCGTTTACCCTTACCTCCTGGACCGAAAGGGTATCCAATCATCGGAAACCTACTTGATATGCCAGCGGATAAAGCATGGCTGGTGTACGATCAATGGTCTAAAATCTACGGTGGGTGGGCTCGGCTGGAATTGGAATCTTAATCTAACATTCCATCAGGAGACATGATCTATGTCAAAGTGCTTGGCCAAGGTTTCCTAATACTTGGAAGTGTAGAGAGGACATACGATCTCTTCGAGAAACGCTCAAGCAACTATGCTGACCGTCCCCGCATGCCCATGCTCGTTGAATCGTCAGTTGTTCTATATGTCCTGGCCAGTTCCCGACGACTAACCTGATACTTCCATTAGGATGGGCTGGGATTATAATTTTGGTTTGTTCCCCTATGGCAACGTGTGGCGACATCACCGTCGCACTTTTCATGATTATTTTCACCCCAACGTGGTGGACAAGTACTACCCTGTTCAGCTTTCCACTGCTCGTTCCTTTCTCCGATATCTTCTTAAAGAACCCGACAACTTCATGCAAATCATTCGCCTGTAAGTGGGACCATATTTTCGCGAAGTTTTATCCAGCTAAACTAGGAGTGTTACAGGACTTTTGCAGAAACAATTATGAAAGTTGTATATGGTATCGCAGTAACAGGAATGAATGATCCATATGTCAAAGACGCAGAAGAGGCGCTCTCCGGAATCGCTGAAGCAGGGATACCTGGCGCCTTCTTGGTGGATATGTTTCCTATCATGAAACGGATACCGGGTTGGTTCCCAGGAGCAGAGTGGAARCGGAAGGCAGACCGTTGGAAGGCTACAAATTACAATGTTGTGTATAAGCCATTCGAGTTTGTCAAGCAGAGAGTGGTAAGTGGTGATTATTTTTTACCAGATCAGTTCTGTGTCAAACCATCCTCATAGAAAGAGGGTATAGAAATCCCTTGTATTGTTACATCAATGCTACAGGCGTTGCCAGAAGAAGGCTCTCATAAACGCGAAGCGGATGAAACAGCCGCAAGGGGCTCAAGCGCAGTAGCCTATGCTAGTCAGTGTTTTATAATTTCTTCAGATTTTTAAAGGCTCATTTGCGACGACAGCGGGATCTGATACAGTAACTCATTTAACTTAGGCCAATAGCTTGTTTACTTATTGCGATTTGTGATGCTAGACAGTTTCCGCAGTGYAGTCGTTCTTTTTGGCGATGTGCATGTACCCAGAGGTTCAGAGGAAGGCCCAGGTCGAGCTCGACTCCATTTGCCAAGGTCGGCTTCCTGAATTCAACGATCGCCCTTCTCTGCCATACATCAACGCTTTGGTGAAAGAGACCTTGCGGTGGCAGCCTGTTGTGCCGCTTGGTGAGTTTATCCTTGGGTTATTATTCTCTTAAATCAACCGGGGTACCAGGGTTAGCCCACATGGCAACGACCGATGATGAGTATAACGGATATTACATCCCGGCTGGCACTATTGTACTCGGAAATGTGTGGTATGTTGAATGTCTTACAGATGCCTCACTTAAGGTTTGACCCTTCCCTATACCTAGGAGTATCTTGCATGACCCAGAAGCTTTTGATGACCCATTGGAATTCCGACCGGAACGCTACCTTAAAGATGGAAAGATCAACAAAGCAGTTCGTGATCCAGCGGTTGCTGCGTTTGGTTTTGGGAGAAGGATCTGTGCTGGGAGGTTCTTCAGCGATAATTCATTGTTTTCAATCGTCGCACATGTGCTAACAGTATTCGATATCAAACCTGGGTTAGATAAGAATGGCAAAGAAGAGAAGCTTCGAGCAGAGGTTACATCCGGGATGCTGTCGTACGTTCTTGTTAGATCCGAGGTACATTTTGTGATATTAACGCTGTACCTCAGATACCCCGTTCCGTTCCCATGCAGAATTATTCCACGCTCAAAGGCAGCAGAGGTGTTGATTCGTAATTCGGAGCTCATGGAGGAGGCTTGACATTTTTAGATGGCGTCTAGTTGTGATTTATCATGTATATTTTGGGTTCGAAAATTGTACAGTATGGTCACCAAGAACACTCCTGACAGTAAAACTGAATACTGTTGAAATTTKYACTTATACCCAAGTTCTCTAATCCCAGACTCAGTGTGTTCCTGCCACAGCGCATTAAGGACTCAACCTAGATAGATAAGGTAAACATCACCAACCCTCCTAAACCGGGATTTGTATAATTCAAATAGCCCTGAAGGTTATGGGATATCCTCTGAAGGGATCAACTGCCGTTTTAAAGAAGCGAGATGTCCATGCTCCGACGGGAGAGGCACAGTGATGAACTGTGAAGCTAATAGAAATCTCAAGCTTACCGTTTGCCGAACTGGATCCCGGATGAATGCTTAGGTTGTTCGGACCTGAAACAATGATAGGCCAAAATTTAGCATACCTGGATCAATCTAAGACAACAGTGCAGGGGTCAGCAGACCTGACATTGGCCGAAAATAATACTAATGATCCTCCATTTGAAGCTTTGAGGGCGTTGGATCCTCCGAACCCGAGATATCATTCAACTGTTTTTCGCTAACCAAATGGGTAGTCTGGAGTTTCGGAAAGCCATTCAACACACCCCTCCTCGAGGATGGATGAATAAACCGGTTCTCCTCTGCGAATGGGCTGCCTTAGGCTGGCTACCCTACAACTATGCCCGGGTTCGGTGGAAGTGCCCCAATTTCGCATCATCATTTGTTGCCAAGCACAACGAAGAATCAGGACTTCAAACGCCCTTTTTGTTCCTTTTGTCGCCCCCCATTTCCTAATTTCACCTTCCAGATTCGTGGTCTGTGCTTGTTACAAACTCGTCGTCCCTGATCTTGGACGCACTGTTAATGAGCGCTTGGAATTCCGAAATATTGTGTCGGGCCTCTAGCTATTTTGACTTGCGTCTATTCTCTGATCGCTCATATTAGCAAGCAGACGTAGAATAAGCGTGCACATAAATCGACTAGAATAATATTGAACCAAGAAAAAATATAAATTGCGGACGCAGACTTAAGCTCTATTTCGCGGCCAAGGCAAGYTGTTGAGCATCTCGCTCTTCTGCGGCCGTGCGCCAAGCGTCACCCCTTAGCGCAACTAASAGTACAATCAAACTGCTTAAAAGCATCAAAACTCCCCAAAACGTGTAAAGCCAGCCTAGTAAAATATTAGTTTTGCTCGGAAAGCACCTATCATATTAGTCGAGGCGCACCGTCACCAATACCATCCTAAAGAATAAGAATAAAACATCGATATCARGTAAGTTGAGAATAAATTACCGATTAAAAATTGGATGGACAGACCTGTAATGGTACAGCAATTTCGATTGCAGTGAAAGCTGAAATTCCGCGGAATGCAGAATTAGTAGCAACAGCGGTCGCAGACCTGCCATTATTCGCATCTACGAGATATGCCAATGCGCTCGAATAGGTCCATCTTGTTATTTACAGTGTAAGTGGAAACGATAAAGGAGTTGGAAATTTACTTACATAGAGACGAAACCGATTCCGAAGAGAAATGCACAAAGCGCAGAAACGTGAACATGTTTCTCGCATACCCACCCGTACGCCACGACGAACGGAGGAAGCATGTACAAACCAAGCATGGTGCTCTTGAGTCTCATCTATTTAATTGCGGTATGTGGGTCCTACTGAATTTCGGAAGAACGTGAGTGGCTTACTTCGGGAGAGCTCTTGCTTCCATTTGCCTCCTTGAGCTGAGTTAGCTTATAGTCAGACCAACGCCCCCCCAGCAGGCTTCCTGCGACACAGCCTATTATGAAATGAGTGAAAGTAGAGAGGAATAAAGTGGAAAGGCAGACCTGTGCCGTAGCTTATTGTTACCAGCCCAATCTTTAGGGCATTTGCATGATATGACGCGCTGAGGGTTCGGGCAGTCGTGTAGCTGAGCGAGTAACCCATGGCGAACATGATGCCTGCAAAGAGTTTGCAAAGGCGGGAAGGGGAATGAAATACTGGCACTTACCTGATGCAAGAAGAATGGCCAGGTTATTAATACGACGAATGACAGCTATAATGGGCTTGAAAGGATTGACATCCACTAGAGACAATTCAATCTCGAGCTGTGGAGTTGTTGCAGAAGCGGGTTCTGCTTTGGCTTTCTCTAGATCTCCAATGTGCAAATCAACAGTGCTTGTCGGTGTGGCTGTCCTCGGTAAAGTAAAAGTTACCCCGGGGCTCTTCTCCGCTTTGTCCCCTTCCTTCCCTCGCAGACGTTGTCTAACAACATTTTGGTAAATTAGGCTCCGTTCTTTTCGAAATGTGTCCCGGAAAAAAAACACAAAGGAGAGGAAACTCGCTGCAGCAACAACACAGAGGAACCAAAAAATTGAACGCCACCCGAAGCTGGTGGTTAATGCACCACCGATGGCAGGCCCGAGCGCCTGAACAGGAATGTGGTATTAGTGAGAGCACTTGACCAAGGGCCAATGAAAAGCATGCTTACAGGCCCAAGGAATGGCGCGGCAAGGTATATTCCCATCTGTTTTACTGAGTACTGCCATTTATCAAATAGACGGAACGTAAACCTACCTTAGTTCCACGTTCCGCGGGATCGAAAATGTCGGCAAGTGTCGCTGCCCCAATGGCAATCACCGCACTCGAGCTGCGGATAATTAGACCAGGCCCTACAAGGAACGTAACGGTTGACATTTACCCCGCCGCCTGGATTGCGCGAAACGCAATTACCCTATGAGCAGATGAGTCGAGAACAAGAAAAACAATAGGAAAAAGCTGCTTACAGCTCGATACGACTACTAATTGCAACTGCAACGGAAGCAATTGTAAAAACGGCCAGTGACAGCAGATATACCAGCTACAAACGGCCGAATCAGCGTGTAATTCCCAATTTCCAAGGCAGAATCTTGAAGCTACGCACTCTCCTCCCCTTTACTTCACTGATCGCACACCACGCCAGTGGCATTACACCCTGTATACAGATGAACAAAGCTAGACTCAGACTGAACTGCTGACTTGTAGCCGGAAGATCAGCCTCCATTTCCTCTACAGCAGCTAATTACCATCGCATCAGTCAGTGTATGATAATACTAAATTGTAATATTGCCCACTCACGACTCTGAATGTTGCCACCTAATCCGGCAATCATAGATGCGGCAGAAACCAAGAATAGGCTGAAGTTCTAAACACCCGATGACGGACATGAGCTTCCAGCTTCTAGTGAAGTCATGAGAGGCTCTAGACGCACCTTCTGAAAACGAGACCATTGGCGAGGATCATCCTCAACTGCAGCGTGTTCAATGTCAACCACGACAGTCATCGTACTCTCCGTGCTACGCTTTGGCTGAGGCCGATTGTCTGAGCGGCAGACATGGCCTTCTGGACCTGTTTTAACGGGACCTGTTACCAGCGTGTTTCTCGGAGCTTCCTTTAGCGGCATAGAAGCAAATTCGAGTGTGTGCCAGACTAAATCCAAGGAACGAAAACAGCTGGGGGGCTCTGGAGAGAAGCAAAAACTGAATTTCGAGCTTGGAGGCAACCCACATTTTATAGATAAAAGCACAGCCCACTGTGAGCCGTATACGCCGCACTCGCGTGAGCATAGTGAAGAACTTCGCGCCTCGAAGCTGTCAAAAACCATATAAAAAATTAGCACTCGGATGCCACCGCCGGCCCCCTGTGGCTTCGTGGCCTTTCGGAATGTAGCCAAGCTTATGCGGACAAGGATGCTGTTACGCTCAGATACGTGCTTTGAGATTTGGTCGGGGAGCAATATCCAATAGCAGAAAGACATTCCAGTGCTATGAAGTGGTGCAACACCGTTCTCCCGCCCCAGCCCGAAATCAGCCATATCCGAGGAGTGGTCGACAAAGGGTAAGAAATCTTCGCAATGTCTATTTTTAGTTCGCAAGCACTAAATGAAAGGTGTATTCAATATAACAGCCTCATGGATCAACGAATGGACTCCACTTACTGCATCATACCGGCAGTTGGTTCATGATCAATCGGAACTAGAAAGGCCTTTGACTGGCTGTTTACTCGTGGTTGCAGACTTTTGTTGTGGCAGTAGTGGCAAAGAAAGCAACGTGTGGAACGAGTTAGGGCATGTAATATGGTCAGAACCTCGTAAATACATAGGTAGTAGGTAGGGCGAGGTCTGAACGTAAAATGGTAACGAGTGTGCCTGCGGGAGCCTGGGTCTCGTGACTTCATAGAGCGCTTTTCTTTTCCCTCTCTTCGGCTTTCCTTCTCCAGCTTTCTCCTCTATGTGATGTCACAATGACGAGAAGTCCAAATAACAACTCGAGTACAGCCCAAACRGTATACATCCAACCTTAAAAACAAATGTCGGGSTCCTTCTCGAACAGGTTTTAATCATCCGAACACTTACCGTCTCCTAGTYCATCCTTCGGCCAGACCCCAGGTGAGCTCTATTTTGTGTAAGGACGAGAAGAACACCAGGCATACCTGCATTGGCACCGTCACTTCAGTACTCATGAATGCGGAAAGCCCACGGAATACGCTATTGGTAGCCACCGCACCGGATGATCTACCAGCATTTGCATCGACCATATACGCCAAGACGCTGCTGTATATCATTCTGAGTTGTCGGTTATTGCGTCAATTTCTTTCTTCACAGCGGATATGAAAGAGACGGCACGAACACGGAGAAAAATCCTCCTCCGAAAAGCATAGCCACGACTGCTGCGACGTGACCATGCTGCTGTGTCACCCATCCACCTGCAAGGATGAATGCTGGCAGGGCGAAGACACTGAACGTCGTGCTCTTCAAACGCATCTAGTCGAGAGTGTGTCAGGTCGTCGGTAAGTGATAGCATGAGGATAGTGGCACAAACCTCTGGCCGGCTCACCCCTCCGTTCCTCGCAGTCATCCTTGCGAGGGTGAAGTCCGACCATCTGCCGCCTACAATACTCCCAACAAGGCACCCTGCAGTAGAAGGAAACCACTTCGCGTTAGGTGATTAGCCAATTTCTCGATGGAATCAAGCATACCAATTCCATAGGCCAAAGAAGTGGACCCGATTCTCAGAGCATCATAGTCGTACTTCGAACCCAGGGTACGAGAGATAGTGTACGGGATCATAAATTGCCATGCGAACATTGCCCCTGTAGCTGCCTTAGCTTCAAATTCGTCCCTGCAATATTCGAGCGATCCTACCAGATACAACCAGCATCGCTATATTGTTCCATCGGCGCAGGACGAGATAGATGGGTTTGAATGGACTAACGTCCTTGAGCGTTATTTTGACCTCCGCCGGACTAGGTCCAATTTTTAGCTTGTCCCTTTCTTGTTCCGGAATTGCTTTGTCCCCTCCGATTGGGCCGCGTACCACCCGCTCGTCCTTCATCGCACTCTCCTTTAGTCGCTCCCTCAGTATGGCCTGATACGTCAAACTCCTCTCCTTCCTGAATGTGTCTTCGAAGAAGAACAGAAACGACAGGAGGCAGACTCCGGTTACAATGGCGCAAAACCAGAATATTGATCGCCAACCTAGCCCAAATGTCAGCCCACCCCCAAGAAGGGGCCCTAGTGACTAAACAAGGACCCATTCAATGAGATTGAGGTTTATACGCGAAATAAAACATACTGGGCCGAGTAGGGGCGCCATATAGTAAATACCCATCTTTTCCGGAGCTTCAGCTYAAGCTAGAGATATTCGGTGAGAAAATAAATTCACTTTGGTTCCTCGCTCATGAGATTCGTAGATGTCAGCGAGAGTAGCAGCCCCGATGGCTAAAATTGCGCTTGATCTAGAGATACAAAGACAAGAAGCTTGAGCCTCCCCATTTCTGCGAACATTAAGGACGCACCCTGCCGCCTGAATGCACCTGAAGCCAATGACGCTACATTCACCTGGTCAATGCCAACGCAGCATGGCAKTCGGCGGGAGTTCATTCACTTACATTCCGATGTTTCGACTCAGAGCAATTACGATGGAAGCAGCAGTGGACAGAGCCAGAGACATCAGATACACAATCTACATCAAACGTTCAGTCATTTCGTTTGGCATTTATAATAGGAAATTTACTTTTCTCCCCTTGATCTCGCTAACAGCACTCCAGGCAACCGGCAGAATCCCTTGCGTCAAGATAAAAAGGGAGATACTTAAGCTGAATTGCGAGCTCGTAGCTGGTAGCTCCCTCTCCATATCCTGTACCGCCGCTGTTCAAGAAATGTGGATGGCTGCTCTCTGAATGTCGAAGAGCAGAACGTACGGTTTTGGATGCTGGAGAATATACCTACTGTAACAGAGGCAGCAGAGATCAGGGATAATATTACGTTCTAAATCGCACATAAGCTCGAGCCGCATGCAAGAAGCAATTTGGACTGACCTTTCGGAAAGGCGACCATAGCCTTGGGTCATCATCCACAGGAACATGCTCGATATCCACCTTAGGCTCGGTGGTCGGCTTTCTCTCTGGGTCGATGTCTAGCTGATGTCGGTTTGCCTCCGAGGCGGCGGCTAGTGAGAACTGGTCCTCTAGACCATTGGAAGGGTGCACTAGTTCCGGCTCTCCTGTGTTAGATGAGTGCATGATAGCACTCAAGTGGAATGTTCTGAGAGAAAATCGTGCGGATGAAGGACCGGCCGTGTGGTCGGCATGTCGGTGGGTAAAAACAAATTAATTCTAAGATTAGGTCACCGGGAAGTGCTTCCCAGACAAGAACGTCAAGGGTCTTAGGGGTTTGGCACCCCTAGGTAATTGGACTCGGCACTATGGACTTGTATCGTTGAAGCAGAAGGATGTATTTATGGAATGCTCAAATCAAAGCTAGGGGAACGAAAGTTTGAGTAGGGCCAACTCGAGGGCGCAACATTGGTAATAAAATGACCTAATTTGGACATCAGCTGAAAACCATTACCATATAAGTAGCAGTAATAATTCCCAGGCTCAATTCGCTCAGGTCAGCAGAACCTCCACGGGGTTCAAATTTCGAACAGCGGAATCCTGAACTTCTTTCGGCTATCCAAACTTCTGGAATATAGGTTACAGATGCGGACGACATCCGTGAAGAATCAGACCGCACTGGAGCCGTTTGACATTTCGATCCAGAAACGTTTCAAACGGGCATGGTACTCCCATACTGTTGCCGTACTAGTAGTGGGGCAGTGGCCAGCTCTCACAAACATTTCATGCCCTTGGCTCAGCTTGGTCACCTATGTACGTCTGCTGGTGGTAATCGGGCCCTGTTTTTGATCCTTTTCCGGCATTAACAAGAAGGCATTGGTGATACAGTGATACTGACACGACAGACTCTCGACTGCTTAGGACTGACTTCGCACTTATGCGACCAGGACTTGACATACTGGAACAGAAGTAGACAGTGTGGGTGTCCTGTGTTAAGGCTAGTTTCATCCTTATCTGCATTCCCCCCCAAGCCCGCCCAACTATATGGTACGCAAGGACAGCCGAAAGGAAACCACACGCCGCGCCAGACCTTGGAAAGCCTCMTTTGCCTTCCTTTGGAGGCTTAACCTCACATTCAGGGATAGCAGATATACTCCCAGGCGACATAATAGCTTTCGAGTCAAGCTTCAATCCGAAGAAAAATCTGCCGCCTCGGGGGGCTGCCCGGCGAGTTTCGCCATGGCTCGATCCTACCACTGCTCTCGGCCGCAGAAAACCGTAGGGACTAAAGGAAAGGATAACTGGTTTGCCTCGCGTCAGCAGCGATTTAGAAACCAAGATGAAGTGAATTCCTAGAGATATTTATTAGGTCGTGCTGAAGGCCCGCACAAAGTCCATCGTGGCCAAATCATTCCTTTTTGTGTCCCTACAGTGACACATGATCGCAGATAAAGGTATGATATATCATGGTAAATAATTAAGCAGCTGTATTCAGGCTTGGCCGCCTCTAACCTCGTCTGGCCTGATGGAAATGAGCAGGAGTCGGAACAAGAAGCAACAGTTGATAGGTAAGGTGAAGTATGACCAGCGCCCTGAGCGGTCTTCCCACCTGAAATCATCATCCACACTACCTAAACCAGCGAAATTACACTGAATCGGAAAGTGAACCAACGATACCCACCTATTCAGGCCTGTGTTACGTTTAAGGGGCGTGGAGACGCCGGCAGTGGTACACCAGCCTCTTCCTACGCTTCTCACAAACTCTACTAATAGCCTCGGAGACCTTACTTTACTTATTGCTGTTGGTTGATGGGAGATCGGATTGATTATCTGTTCGGGCGTACCAGTAGCTGTATACGCCTCATTTCTATCGCATTTCCCATTGGCCCCTATTCACCGCCGAGTCTTCTCATATTATTCACATCATTTTACTTCACTCCATAACGTCTATCATCATACAAGATGTGCTAAACCCTGAGATTATTATATATTTTTGTTCAAGTTAATTGTGCATATTTAGTCCACCTCCTTACTTGAGTCAGTTGCCAGCAGCAGGACGGCCTCGTCGTGCTCGAATTCATACCTCTTGTACCACTTCGATAATAGCCCTTGATTCTGAGCTGAATTGGTATTCTCGATTTGCGAGACATGAGATAGGTTTCGAAGCTCGAGCGAGCTCGAAATATTTGGCTAAAAGTTACATACGCCTTTCCCTTCTGGCATATTATTAACATTCTATTATGATATCGTGCAATTCCGAAGAGCTGCACATCCTTCAAAGTATAATCAAACCTTCAGAAAGGGCACACGAAGCCATTGGAGATACATCTACATATTGAAATCCCATTGAAAACCACCGCAGAAACTTGGAACCCCAACTTACCTTCCAATGGGATCAGTGGCAGGCCCAATAGGCCCGACACAACAATAAGTGCCAGGAGGAYCTAGTTGTTGATCCAAGKGTTGTAAGCGGCCAAATAAGCAAGATGAGCAATCAAGCAGTACACCTACACTTCTGCAGGTCAAGAATAATTTAAGAAGCAACTAAGTTCTGAAATATATTACAGATACATGAATAGAAAAAGAAAGCACAAACATCAAGACCAACGCCACCTGCCCAAAATACTACTCAGTATTTCACCTTGAGATAGGAGGAACTTTGCCTATTGAAGACGCACAGGTAATGATTACGGGGGTACCCTGAGGGGCTGCAGAGACTTGAAGTAACAAAAAAGAAATGGAGCTAAGAACAAGAGTTGTAAAGTGCATGGTGGGTGTTGAATGTGTGGTTGAGTGGGCAGAGGAGCGCTGCAATCTGAAGGAACCAATTGTGACACTTTCTGGAGTTATTTATCTTGCATCTAAACCACTTGCGATAAAAAATGGCTGTGGTAGCATCTATGGAACAAGGCTGGAAAGGTCGTTTAAACTGGGTAATCAGTAATTTAGGGGTGATGAAACGAAGATGCACACCATCCGTAGAAATTATCCTAGCTTTGTCGCGAGCACATGTACAGTATACCACCACACACTGCGGTCGGAGCCAGCTGATATGGTAGGTACAAGATGTATATCCTAGCTTGATCAGATTTTAGTCAACGTTGAGTAGGAAATACCCCCTGTGTCTCTTGTGGTAATGCGTTGTCTACATACACCCCCAGGGGATAAGCTAACGAGGTGCACTAGGATGTAGCTCACTGTGATCATTCGAGAAGTGAAGCTTCTAATGCAATCTTGTTAGGTGGGTACAGCTAAACATTGAACTGACGCAGCGCAGGCTAGGTGCTTATCTATAGAAGTACTTAGGTCGCAAAATTTCTGGTTAACTGCAGAGCATGTAGCAGACTGGGAAGCCAAACTTGGTACCTCGTCCTTCAATGTACTTGTCCGGCCCAATCGGCGGGGGACCCCTTGATGCTATTATTGTCCCTGTCGTAATATAGGCCGATGTCATTCACCCCAGATGATAATCATTTACTGACGCAGAAAATACGCGCAATTATTTTTGGGATGGCAACATGCGGGACAGCTCTTGAGAAAGTTCGGAAAGGAGCCAATTCAAGAAGGCCTAGTAACGCCGCATGCCGGCAGCAACGGCATTACCTGTATGTTATATAGATGAGTACCCAGACCCTTGGGGAACATGAGAATGCAGCGAAGTCATTTACGTTCCTGCATGGCTAGGGCCTGGGGGTCTGCGGATGCCTGCTCATGCTTGGTGTTCCAGGGACGGCGCTTCGAACTCGACTATGATAATATAGAGCAGACCTCGTTCAAAACATCTTGGTCTTCGCTCCCAGAAAGTGTTGAATAAACCTTCAGTCATGCAACCAAAGTATAGTCAACATGCTCACAACATCAGATTAGGGGGTAAGTAGTCCATAAGTGTATCCTCAAACATAGACCAAGTACCATGAGATCACGAAATCTGAGACTCCATCTAGCTCAAGCCATTGTAGTGAAGGTAACATGCATATATTTCTTAAGGCAACCACTACTACACTACCGTACGACTGGCAACTGCCTGTCCCTGAAAAGCAAGATTGGATCCTCAGAGCGGGCATGCAGCCCCAACGGAGATACACCTAGTTAAGATTATTGGAATTGAATTGACAATCGTCGTGCGGAACTTGGCATATGGCTCACCTTCCAGGGCTTGGATCCTGTCTGATAGGCCCAGGAACACAACAATACTGACCAGGGGGGCCTATTTATTTATTGATGCACGGTTGTGAGCACAAATGATAGTGAGATGAAACGGTATAATAGTATCTTACACTTCTGTTGGGATTTCGAGAGGCAGATGATGTTTCGACATACTTTAGGAGTATACTCGAAGGGCGAAAAGTTTAAATACGTACTTCATAGCCATTACCGCCTATCGAAAACTCATTTAGTAGTCTATCTAGGGATGAGCAGGTTATATCGAAAACGCACAGAGAATAATTGCCGGGCTACCCTGAGGGACCGCAGAGACTTGAAGCATCAGGAGAGAAATGAAGCTGAGAGCAAGAGCTGTGAAGCGCATGACGAATATTTGCTTTGACTGTGGTCGAGAAAAGTAGTATGCTATTCTGGGGAAACTGACATGAGAGCTATTTATCCTGATACACAACCGCCCAAGATAAAAATATAATGGCAGCACCCCATAGAAACAGGAACGAAATGGCTGACAGTGAGTAGCCCAGGGCTCGATGGCTCCACGAGACGATGAAAATAGACACAGACCAAAGGCACTTCTCCGAACGTAATTATCTATGTCACTCTCCGCCCACTCTATGCATACTGACCCCGGTAAAGTAAATACATGATGTGTATCCTGTCCCTGTCAAATTCCGGTCAACATCGGCGGGCGGAGAAATATCATTTGTGCACCCTGCATAGTCCTCTAGCTGAAATAGCGCAACCTTCCTCAGCGTTTCAAAGACGTCCTGGCTATCGGGCGATGGAATCTCCAGCTTAACCTTGTGCACTGAGATAGCTAGGCGTCTGGTTTACCTGCCAAAGTCCAGCTGATATGATACCCCCATGGCCGTGCGGCTCCAAGGGGTCCGCTGAACTGGCGTCAACTGTCTGCAACACTGCATTACGGCGCGCTAAACGGGGGAGAGAAGCATTGAGCCTGTTGAGCCTGAGGTCCTTGGATCTGATTTAAGATGAAGTTGTTCGGCCATTTGTATGTCGGCCCGAAAGTCCACAACCGGCTGAGCCTCGTAATGATGGCTCAGCGCTCAACTACTTAATATTCAGCAAGGGCTCAGCGCTCCCAGCGCGGCCCAAGGGTGTAGTCCAGATCTCAGCTGAGTTTTACGTATAAATAACCCAATCCTTATATTCCCTTGTTCCCGAAAATTGGAACAAGAGGCCGCGAGGAATGTGGCCTGGTGCGACAAACTACCACCATATGTAGCCAGATAGCGGCCAACACGGCATATAGGTATTCATCGAGGGCTTCGTACTCATGCAGTGTACGCAGGTGGAGGATCTTCAGAACAATAAGTGAGTGAGAAATTTGCTKGGAAAAAAGGTGGCTGACCGGATTGTGTGTCCCCCTCTTCTGGGATCACCCCGCCGAACCGGTTAGGCACTTCCGCCGGCTTGATCACCACATTCGAGCTATGGTGGGCAGCCTCAGAGCTCGGACTGATACCGGCCATTAGACTACTGCTGCCCTTTTTTATTATCTCGGTGTCAAAGTCCCAATCGCTCCCCATTGTATCATCTTCCCCCTCTGTACTCTCCTGGGTGGTAAAGAAAGAATCTTTCTGTGGCTGTTGAGACTTCCATTTTTGATACCGTCCAATTAGCTCGGTGACGTGTGTAGTTTTTTGAGCCGACTGAATGAAACGATGCTGAAGCAATTCGCTTGCGGTAGGGCGCTAAACAACATAAGCTGAGAATTCGATCAACCATGAGAGCGCTCAAATACTCACAGCTGCGGGGTCCTTGGTCAAACATAGTGCAATGAAGTCTTTGAAAGTTGAAGAGAAGGATCCCTCGAGTCTCGGCGGCTTCGCTTTGGGGATGAGGAAGAGAACACGCATGGGATGGTACTCGGCYAGGGGAGGTTCCCCTTTTGCCATCTCGATAGCTGTGATACCCAGACCCCATATGTCGGCTTTCATGTCATACCCTGTCTGTTTAATAACCTCAGGTGCCATCCAGAACGGCGTCCCAATGAACGTATGTTCCATTTCATCTATGAGCTGGGCCGAAGCACCGAAATCCGTGAGTTTGACCTTGCCCGATGGGGAGAGCAGAACATTTGCGGCCTTGATATCCCGATGGATTATTCTCTCGGAATGAAGATAATTGAGGCCAAACAAAACTTCACGGCAGATAATGGCAATGTGTGCCTCAGAAAAGACGCCAGCTTTTAATAGATCCAGGCATGAGCCTCCCTCGACGTATTCCATGACTATCCATAGCTTATAGTCCACGACGAAAGAGTCATAATATCGAGTGACATATTCCGAGTCGCACATTGCCAGAATGACGATTTCTTGGTGAATATCTAGGATATCGTCATCGGAATCTTCAAGATCTATATCACGTCGTCAGTCTCATGGTACTTGTTTATCGGGCGGAATGGTTGATGAATCACCGATTTGCTTGATCGCAAACAATTGTGTCGTTTCATTGTGCATGGCCAAATACACTGTTGCGAAGGTACCAGTCCCTAGTTTCTCTAACAGGGTATACCGGTTGGCGCGACTATTACTCGTGGTCGGTTTGGGTTCGTGCGGTCGGGATTTGGATTCAGGCTGGGGCGGTACAGGGAAGGAACCCTCTRCCACTCGATCATGGAGTAACCTGACGATGTCATCGGCTAGCGTCATCAGGGAGTCACTTTTTAGTCGTTCTTCGACAGCCTCCTCGTCAGGCGGATCATTAGGCAATTCCGATTCTCCCTCTCCTTTCCACAACACTTGATACCCTCGAGCTGATTGGAGTTCTGGGGACACTGTTTGTAACGGCGTGGATGTRGTCACAGACAGGTT
This sequence comes from Lepiota subincarnata, assembly GCA_023014305.1. Classification (NCBI taxonomy): domain Eukaryota; kingdom Fungi; phylum Basidiomycota; class Agaricomycetes; order Agaricales; family Agaricaceae; genus Lepiota; species Lepiota subincarnata. Next base: position 117,338 of record JAECYV010000033.1, read on the forward strand.
CAGGTGAGGGAGTTGGTGACGATTCCGCAGTCGCTCCGCAAGCTTATCCTCTAGCAGCACGAGACAAGACCTTGCACCGTGACCAAGTAAGAATGCTTCTGTGGGTCCCTCCTGTGCTGGTTTTTCTCCATGGTTATGATGTAAGGATACGAAGATTGGGTGGGTCTTCAGTTCCCCAGCTGTAGATTGAGCCCAGGAACATCAGCGACGAAAACTAACCTCACCTCAACCATATAGGCCAGCCCTTGTGACCGTCTCTGCGGAAGTTGGGTGAATGTAAACTGAATTTGAGGGCGAAAGATAACAAATGCGCTCACCCTCAAAGGCAATATCGCTTCCCTTGTCGGCTTCCCATACCTTTCCAGAWTTCGYTCATCCGCCTCACACACACTTTCCACTCGAATCAGTCCATTGTTCCGGCTTGCCTGTCCAACATATCCCATTTCAYATRGAWATACATGATCAAAGTCCAAACTCACYAARAGGTGGAGCCAGTCCACAAAATTAAAGAATCCTTGTTTTCCCGTTTTCCGCAAGTGACAGAAATTGAATYCGAGAAGCTCCTCAACAATATCTGGAGCACATTCTCCATCGATCTCGCAGCAAGYGCTCCAAACRAATCGAGATGCGAAGTTTTGGATGCTTTCAACTTGTTTTTCCTCACCTTCTGCATCCCCTGGCTTCCATTTGAGCTCTGGATGTACACTGCGACAMRTACTGGCATCCTCTATAGACCAWGATCARGGCGGGRTATCAAAAMGCARRAYAGACCCTACCTTCAAGTACGCATGCACTTTCAATGGAGCGSCCATACCATCGAATAAGCTGCACCGCAACGTCACAGCGRACTTTTGTTCCATTCATGGCAAACTGTCTAGATCGGGCTGGGTTCTGGAGGAAGTCGGCAAAGGAGGTGTGATAAAATCGCAAAGGTGTTTCGGCAGCCTTCTCGGGAGTGGGGATAACAAGCACGGAGTGCAGCCGTCGAARAGCCCGGTAAAATGCGCCGCGACTAAGGCAGAGGAAATTCGAAATCTCTTGAGTTGAGAAATCGTTCTCCGGGTAGAGAATGCAGAAACCAAGTATACGCATTGTAGTCTGCAGRGTGYTGGTTGGAATATCAGAGAGGATTTGTCGGTAAAGGTAATCTARAGCAGAGAGGGGGTTAACTGATCCAGTCTTYTGCGCAGAACGGCTAAATTTGAGACAGATTTCGAGCTGGGTCTCTGGATCGCATTTATCCTCGTCCCCAATGAACCTAAGTATAATTGAAGCAAAGATAAATAATCCTGATGCCGCAGCSGCAAGTTGCYGCAGTTGCGTCTCCGGTGGCCATTGCTCATTCKGCCCAACATCAAGGATATCCCAGTATCGCYCGTGCATTTCATTGAAACCATCCCGTAAGAAGCGATATACGTCCCCCTGGGCTTCGGCATCATCGATAGACACCTCCTCGCGCATGCAGCGGATCTCGAAGGGTGCCCTCAAAAGCAGGCGCTTAAGRTGCCACTCTGGCCTGCTGCTGATCATCCAAATGAGAGGGAATGGACGAATAAGTCGGACGTGCTCGCTGATGAGCTCGATAAATTCGCACTGCACATCGTCACCCTTACATTCATCGAGTCCATCCAGAACRAYTAGTAATGGCTGGTCCACGCTCAGGGACATTCGTTCCTTCAATATCTTTAATGGTTCAATCAACAACGTTTTGAACTGAGATCGCAAGTCTTTCTCGAGAATAGTAGGGTCGTCTACGAGYTGCTGAGCGACGAGATGCCTGTATCCRGGAAGTTGGACTGCTAGCCGGTAAGCAAGGGTTGGAATGACTCGAAGAGCTTCGTTGCGATTATGMAGCCTTGAGAAGAAGAARGTAGCRCCAAGTCGACCTTCACCYTGACAGTGCTCAGCGATAGTTTGAGCAAGTGCCGACTTGCCAACGCCTACGGGGCCRATTAACCAGAGCATGTCCCAATCTCGACTAGGRTTATTTAACCATGTTATAATCCTCTTTCTCAGCTCTTTACGGGTTTCCGGATGGCATTTCGGCGGGGGAGACCGAGCAGAAGAATCTAGTTCCGCACCAGGGATTCTCCTGTCYTCGAGAAGTTGAATCACTAGAAYCACGACGTCAAAGRAGTCGTAGTTCTACGTAAAATCGCACTCACCTGTCTTGCCAGACTCAAAGYATTGGTTGAGCTGCGATATGATGTTCGGGCTGTTGAGTACGAAGCTGTGAGAGCCAGCGAATAGGCTCGATATCTGCGGGATCTGAGGCACTGAAGATTGGATGGGTCAGATCATGTTCTAGGGGTTCAACTACTCGAATACATACCCAAGTTCAACGGCCATGGCATTGCAAAATGRGAAGGGGCGACGCTGTTTATGCGTCTTGCAAATAGCCATGCGGTTCACCACATCACGTGGTGGTCAAAGAAAGCATATCATGATGTTAAATGTTAAAAGTGTATACGCGATGGGCCATCACAAAGCAAAAGGTAAAACTGTGCGGCAGTAGTCATGGTTATGATGTCCCTCAGTGGTAAGTCAGCGACCACTTATATACCCCATGTATATATATCCACGGCGTGGGCACTATAGTACGACTGGCAGAGCTGCACCGGGCGAGTTCCGGTACAAATATGGGGTAGAATGGTCGTTGGCAGTCATGAGAGCTATCGATTCAGTCAAATTGCAACAAAATAGAAATTTCTGTGGTGCTGTCGACGAAATRCATTCTGTATCAAGTGAATCCGGACAGTGTAAGAGAAGTGGCAATAGACGCCTGAAAGCCTTTGGGTAAAGCGTCCCATTGGCAATTCCACTTTTCTTGAATCGATATGTGTTGAAAATATTCATTTGGGGGTTTCTCCGATAGCATTATTCCATTCACTGCTGAGTGGGAGATCATCTGGCGCGCCGCTGCGTCATATATGAGAATGCTCTAGGATGACAGTGTAGTTTGGATCTGAATAGCTCGGTTACGACGCGAGACAAAGAGGCGATGATAGAAAGCTCATTCAAGTTGGAAACCGTGAACACATGGGTAGCCATGAGGGATCCGTAGACCGTTCCTCGATATCATTCATTAAAGAATACCACTACCCCGGARACTTGGTATGGAATTGTTTAAAACTGAATATGAAAGGAGAATACGGCAAGTATCGTATATCTAATACACCGATATATATAAACGATGGTTTCATCCGACCGCGAGTTGGGTGGTAGTTGATCACGTGATTGAAATATCACATCGAGGCGTTGAATGTTTTTCATCCAAACTCCAAGGGCAAATGGACAGCCAACCACCGAGCTCATCGCGGGGGTCGTCGCAGYCYTTCGACCAGCAYAATGCACARCTTCAGGCGGCAGCCCTCAAGGCAACCCGCAGTGCAGCCGCTCTCCCTGCCGACATCAATTTTTACCGCTCYGTTGATCCTGCACTTGCTCAAGACATCGATGCCATTTCCTCGCGCGTCCTCCATTTGACCAACAGACTGCTCGGATTATCTTCGTCTGCCGACCCGCAAACCACCAAGGGAAAGGGTAAAGCAAAACTTCGCAATGARGATGATGTAGTCGACAATTTTCAGTCTTTGGTCGTCGATGTGATGGACCAGTTGTTTGAGCGCACTGTGAGTTTTACGGCTTGACCTCGGGTTTAGTATTGAGAGTGCTTAGGACACTTGCCTGGACCAAGTGCTCGGCCGGAATAAGGCCCCTGCCATTGCCATTAATCCRCCTGCTAGTACGACTGTGGCTGCGCCAAGGAGGGTATGGGTATCCTTCCATCGCAGCCGGTRTATCCCTGACTTATCTTGCAGAAAGCGGCTACGCACCGAGGACATCTTGACCCTACGATCCATCATGCATCCCACCTAACGAAGCCCCAACTCGCATTCAAAYGCAAGGCGGACAACAGCGATACTCCATGGTATCCCACCCTTTCACACAAATACAATGCCAAAGTGTCTCTTGGTTATGTCTACACCGACGAGGATGACAACGTTAACAGCAGCTCTACTGTGTATGCTAATTAACCCCCCCGAACACTCCTGTGCTAACCCTTGTTCTAGAACCAATCACCCCTATCGCTATGAAATCAAACATATACAGTATCCTCCTCACGTCTACACCGCGACGACGCCAATACATCCTGCCCCTCTATCCGAGACCCCTTTTACTTGGGTGGCCACCGTTGAAGCTCTTCAAGCTATGTTGGACAAACTCCGAACTTCAAAAGAAATCGCTGTCGATTTGGAACACCACAGCTACCGCTCCTACGCTGGCTTCCTGTGCCTCATGCAACTCAGCACGAGGGAAGAAGATTGGATAGTGGATGTCATTGCACTGAGAGATGAGATGGAGGTCATGAATGAGGTGTTTACGGATCCGAGCATCGTCAAGGTTTTCCATGGTGCAGAGAGCGACATTGTATGGCTACAGCAGGATTTCAACCTGTACGTCGTCAACATGTTCGATACATTTCATGCTTCCAAACTGCTCGGTAAGCTTTACTTTCCTCTCTCTCTCTCCCCTTTCTTCCCACTGTATCTCACCGAACCCGTCTCAAGAGTTTCCCCGACACGGTCTCGCCAATCTCTTAGAGATGTATTGCGATTATATTCCTGACAAACGATACCAGCTCGCAGACTGGCGAATCCGGTATGTCGCGTCAAACTGCATATACTCACTCACCCACTTAACCACCCCACCTCCAAGTCCCCTTCCAGAAGAAATGCTCGAATACGCGCGTTCAGACACCCACTTCCTCCTCTTCATCTACGATAACCTACGTAACGCCCTTCTTGACCGTGCCCTTCCCCGCTCACGCTCCTCCTCCCCCCATATCTCGCCTCCCCACACCACCCCCACGTCCTCAACCACGGACGCCGGCGTTAATCCCGCCCACAGCCTCGTCAATCACGTTCTCTCCCGCTCAGCCGAAACATGCCTCCGGGAATACACAAAAGACTCTTACGACCATTCTACTGGGAGTGGGCCAACCGGTTGGGACACCCTCGCGAAAAAATGGAACAAAACCCTCTTCACAGCTTCTGCACCCGATAATGGGATTACAGGAATGCAAAAGGCCGTGTATAAAGCGGTGCACTGGTGGCGCGAGAGGGTGGCTAGAGAGGAAGATGAGAGCACGCGCTATGTGCTCCCGAATCACTTTTTGTTTCGGATTGCGGAGCAGCCACCGGGGGATCTTGCTACGCTGCTGAGGTTTTTCCAGAGTTCGATGTCGGGTATAGTGAAGAGGAGGGCKGCAGAGCTGTTGGGAGCTATTAGAGAGGCGGTGAAGCACAGTTTGGGAGACAGAGAGGAGAAGAGGGCAGAGGGAGGGGTTCGGGTGATGATGGAAAATGAAGCAGTGAGTAGGGACGTACAAGCCAAGTCGGTTGGAGATCAAGACGAGTCAGGAACTCGGCAAAGTCAAAAGGAGACCGCTGATAAGCTGTGGGGTACGTTGATTATCATCGTCTACAGCTGTGCTTTTCATGACCCTCKTTTCCCGAAGGCGCCGACGACAAAACAAACGCTCTACTCAAAACTTCGTCGCTCTTTGGGGCTGCTCGACCTGCGGCTCCCCAAATATCTGAACCTACCTCGACTTACGTGGCCCCGCAAAGCGCGCTGTTCGGATGTTCAAAAACCAATTCTGCGAGACCAGCTTCGAACATGATTCGATTCCAAGAGCTTGTTGCAAGGATCAATACCACTATGGTAATCGCACCCACCGTGCCCAAAGTGAGCAACACCTATTTCCTTATATTCCTTACCATTTACACCCATGTGATACAGACCATTGCGACTTCGACAACGCAGTCCACCACGCTCGTAGAAACGAGTACTGAAGCTCCAACAACTACACTCGAAGAAGCGACGGGGATGCAAGTAGAAATACCTTTTGTGCCCGCTTCCCAGCGCCAGACTTTGGCTCTCAMGGTTGAAGAAAAGGAGAGGGATACCATCGTGGTTGTTGGGCAGCCCAGACAAAAGAAACGGAAGAGAGTCAAGGTAGGGAAGGGGGATACAGATAGTAATAAGGAGCGCCGAGATCGGAGCAAGGAAGCCGTGGAGAAAGAAGCGGCTGGAGAGGGAGGGGAAGCATTTGATTTCGATAGTGTGCCGAATATCTTGGATGACAATCCGGACGTGGAGGACCGGAAGCCCAAGAAGAAACAGAAAAAGCAGGCCAGGGGTGCGTTTGAAATCATTTGACATGTCCTTRATAGCYAGATCCTGACTGGTTAATTATAGGAGGGCAGTTTTATGGCGATTTCCCTGCACCACCAAAAGCACATAGTGAATTCAAAGGGGGTAACCAGTCACACACATTCGGATAGACACTGGCATATACATCACATATTGCCCGGGGTTTTTGGGAGTATTCGCTACCTGAGGCGAGAGGGTGTTCTGGGATTGCTAAGTCTAGACGTAGCTATAGTGTACAGTACAATCACAAGTCCCCAACTCACTGCACCCCTACACAACGGCCCACCTACGAGCTCAGCTCCGCTTTCCCTTCGCTCGTTTCTTGGGTTTGGTGATACTCTCGGGGAGCCATTCATTGGCAGGAGGATCATCTTCCTTGGGTGTCGACTCGCGCGGCCCAAACCCAACCTCTACAACGCCCTGTGGAGGCCTCTTTTTTGCTTCTTCCTCTGCCCTGGCAACGGCAGTGGCTATCTCTTCTGGACTAACTTGTTCGCCACGTCGTAGTCGTTCAGCGATTTCTGGTGTGACGCGAAGCCTGGCTACGTTGGTTTGGAACCCGGGAGCTGTCCAATCGATCATATATATGCATGAGTGTTGTAATGCAGCGTGCTTCTCACCTCCTTTACCGATACCATGCTTTTTGAGTTTGTATCCCTTGTACCATTTATTCACGAAATAAGCCGAGAGGAGCAGAACCGAGGGAACGCTAGACGACGCAGGGATGAGTGATCAATTCATATCTCATACAGCAAAATGCATACGTTACCCAGAGCAACGAAGGGTAGCTGTCCGTCGTTTGGTATGACGATGACGAGGTCATCGTGAAAGTATTATGTGGGGAAGGGCCGTGCGAAACACAGCGACCACAAAGCCACCAGGCACCCCTCAAGAGTCAAGCAAAGTATCAATGGTCCCCCTCCATCTCAGCACCTACCTCACTCGCTCATCCACAGCACTCATATCKAGAATCCAATCCCTCGCCAAACAACACGCGAGCCACGACTCGACACTTCTATTTGCCCTCTCTGCAAATGTACCGGATTCGCACGACTTGGAACGCGCCGTGGGCTGTCTGAAGGAGGACTTCGGAGTCGGACRGTCTGTTGGATGTTTGTCGGGGAGACTGGGCAGTACGCAGATTAATGGAARAAGACTTGAGGATGATGTGCTGTCGTTGGCTGTCGCCGTGTTTGATGCCGGAGCGGTTGTGCCCTTTCGGTCAACGATCCCTGGTAGGRAGGAGACACAGGTGGGCAGGTGGCACGCGTTTAGGAGGAAGGAYGATGTTGATAATGAAGATTAYACCCTCACTTCGGATGTCGCTTGGGGAGATGTGTGGAAGAGGRATTTCAAGGATACTCCYCTGCCGGAAGAGTTRCATGCATTGAAGCAAGTATTTGCTTCCGTTCTCCTACAYACCTTATACTGATATTCGTCCKCTAGCACCTCCRATATTCATACAGTCGTGTACCTAAGCGACCTCAAACCCGAGGGCCTGCTTTCTTCRCTTAGAAACCTCCCCAACACCAACAAGGTCAGCACTTGGYAATTATTCCCYRGYACTTGGACCTGAYATTCCTCAGCTAGGACTYYTGGCCTCATCAACACCCTTCATCACCGGACGACCYGTAACACTATTCCGCGATCGAGAAGTCTACGGATCCGGCGCCGTAGGACTTGCAATCAAAAAAAGCCCATCCCACCCCGGGCCACATCTTGACACAGATTTCCTTCAAGTACGCAAGCTAGGCAAGACCATGATGGTCACTCAATGTGAAGGAAACATGGTCAATGCGCTAAACGGCCAAAATCCTACACAACTCCTACTTTCTGTGATCAAAAATTCCGGACTGCACACACATGTTTCGGGGTCGTTCAAAGAGGAGGAACAGTTTTCCCTTGGTACCCTTTCTTCGGGTGGCAAAGTACGCTCATTCTTACCATGGACCTCGGATTTTGTGTTGAGTGAAAATTGTAGATCGATCGCGTGTACAAAATCACAGCTGGGGACCCGTCCAGAGGGAGCCTGTCCATCGACTCACCAAACGCACCAGCAGTGGGCACAACAGTTCAAGTAAACCTCCAAAATCACCTCACCCTTCTGCATGGCTAATCCCACTTTTTTTCCTTTCATTAGTTCCTCCACAGACCGTCCTCTGCAATTCCTACCCTTTCCCTTCCCCCTTGCCAAACCCTCCGCTTACTCACCGTCTCAGACGAGCTCCCCCTGCACCACACCGATTCCTCTATGGAAGACTTTGAAATGCTTCTTGAAAACACGTTCCTAACAGCAAGCGAGAATGGATTCGTCATCGAGCGTGCCAATGATTCTGGGGAACCGAATAAATGCTCTCTAACAGGGAGCCTAGGCTCCCTAAGTTGGCCCTCTGCAGGGAATAAGCCTGTGTAGCCGTCGCCTTTTGCAGTCTCTCACACCATCTGCATTCTATATATGGATCTCGCACGCATGGGCAGAGAATCACCCTACTTCCATGGGTGGGGGATCACCGGGTGTTGATGAGACTTGGGTGCTCTTGGCGTTGTGACAACTCAGTGGGTCTATTCAATAACACCCCTTCCACCCATTGTGTGCCCCACTTTGCGCAGATGGTGCGACTCCCATAGGAATGTACTCAACTCGTAAAGAATCCATGAAGTGCTCGAGTACGTCATAAATGCTGTAATAATGGGTCTGGGGATCAGCAAATCTGGGGTTGCGGAATTCTTACTGAACAAAGGAACAAAATTCCCCCTGGCCATAAATACTCTCCGGAGTTCATCAAACACCACGTCACGAATAATCGAAGTCCCTCCCCCCCATCAATCCCGCGCTCCCACAGCGACATCTTCAACATAAATTTTTGCACCGGTCTGGAGTTTCTTTTCACTCGCTCATAATTCCCCTTTCCCAAACCTGAGAGCGAAAGTGGAACCGAATAGATATAGATGTGCTAACAGCTTCTAGCACCAACGGAGTGTGAACTTATGTAAATTCATGTGCGGGAGCAGGGTATTTAATCTGCTCACTCAGCCTGCCTGACTTGTAGTGCTATTTGAAATCCACGATGCGATTCTTACTTGCTCTTTTACCCTTTTTCGCGCTCGCAGCTGCTCAAGACACCAACCTGAGGACTGTCAGGGAGGCATTCCAGCGGGCCAACGTTCGTTCTTCATCTCTTGTTCCTGAGACCCGTATGAAACAAATACGTGCACGATAGATCCCCCAAGTCCTTTCGATCAACTTTGACCCCACGGCACTCCTGGAGGTGACCTTCCCTCAAACCAACGGCCGTGCAATCACAATCCACGCAGGCCAACATTTACCACGAAATAGTACGCATCTCAACACCTCCCCCCTCTCCCCTCATTCACACCACATTCGAATGCCCAAACATATCTTAATTATTTCACAGCCACCGCTGGTCCACCCATTTTTAGCGTCGCTGGAGCAACATGCCGCGGCCCCTTCGTAGTTGCTACTGTCGATCCTGACGCACCCACTCCCCAAACCCCTACCTTGGCACAAATTCGGCACTTCCTCGGTGGCAACTTTGCTATTCGCAATCCCAGCGACCAAGTCCAAGTCCTGCGCAACGAGACCGCTGCTGTCAGTGAATTCTTACAGCCAACTCCACCGGCTGGATCAGATGCCCATAGGTGCGTGATTAGTTCAAAGTTTGAAAGGGTGGCTTCATCGAATGGGGGGGCCACAGGTACATTTTCCTGTTGTTCAGGCAGCCGCGGGGATTCAATCAACAGACGGTCATAACGCCCACCACCCCTATTTCGTCGTTTAATATTAGCTCGTTTGCGGATACTGTAGGTTTGGGCGATCCGCTCGCAGGCACATTTATGCTTGTGGCGCCCGACCCACCTGCCGCGTAGACTCCCCCCCAGTCAATGGGCGTTTCGCTACGTACTTAAATACTGTCATATATTGCCTGAAGGTGCCTATATACGATTACAGCCATCGTGGGGGATTGGCGTACTCGCCACTGAGCACTTGAAACATTCATGGACTAGCGGGGTTTTCAACCATGATAAACGTTCCCGCAATCGGGTCTCCCATTCCAACTGCCTGCGCAAACGTGGCAATGTCAAAGTGTAGAAGATCCGTTGTCGCGTTAACGAGGGTCTGCTGGTCGAACCCTGCTGGTTGTCTGAAAGCCAAAAAGACATATCTAGTGACAACCAACCACCATTGCCAGTCAGAAACCCTTTCCCCGGGCAAAGTAATACTCCCTGGGGAAACTCACCGGTGATTGCCAGCAGTGGGCGTAGGCTGCCTCCACGCTGATACTGCCGCGGTGGAGTTGGCTAACAAGGGCGTCGTTATAGGGCCGAGCTTCGTAGGAGCATAGTCACCCCCCAAAAAGTGTCGTACTTGAGCGTTGGTGGGGCTCTCGGGTGTCGGTGCGTCCGGGTCGACCGCAGCGATAACAAATGGACCAAGCCCAGCAGGAGCAGGGTTAATAATATCAGAGGGGTCCACGAGAGCAAATCGGGGCTGAATAGCGGTATCTGCGCAGATGTTGGGTTCGAGTCTTTTCCTTTTTCATGTATTTTATCAGAAGCAGAATAAATTACCGTTGCGCGGGAGTTGAATTCCTGTATGCACGAGTATGGGAGCACCCGTGGCTTGTGGGAGGATAACCTCAAGGAGGAACTTGGGATCAAAATTGACCTTTAGGTCCCTGGGTATCTGTATTTTTATCATAATTTAATTTTTTTCCCGGATCGACAAGCCTGAGCGCAGAGACCTACGTTTGCATTTGCAAAGGCCTGTTTGACACCGGCGATGCTAGTGTCTTGTGCGTGCACCACCGCCAACAATGGTACTAGCCTCAGAAGTCTGCCGAGTCTCATACTGGCGATGTAGATTCAAACTACGATGCCCCTCTCGTTTTATACAACTCTTATAAGAAGACCTGTCCGATTTATGCCACCTTCTCCAGGTGTTCTTTGTCGGCACAGRCATTGCGTCTTCAATGCGAAGTACAAGTACCATATGGAAAGAAAGCAAGTGATACTAGTAAGCGTATGGTCCCAAAGCATCTAGTGGGAATGTTCACACAAGCTGTACCCTCGAAGCTGAGTTGACCTYAACTCAAGAAGTTGCACRTYCTGCAGTATGCAGCCCTGGGAACTCGACGCTCGAAAAATAATTGCGATCAGCAGCCGCAAAAAACTGGATAGGGGTTGTGGGCACGTCCTAAGGAATGTTCCGAAACGATACTCTTCTTTCACCACGACCGCGCCCCCAAAAAGCAATGCAGTGCCTTCCATAATGCCAGATCTGGCTCAGCGGACTTCCTCTAAGGCAGTGGGTTCGTTGGGGTTTAGGGAATGATGGGAATAAGAATAGTACATGCTAATGGTTCACCGCGTACCTATTTCTGCAGCTGGATAAGGCACCAGCTGCTCCACAGCACCGGGWGCCTGAGAAATGCTCCATTTCAAGCGATTTAATTATCTAATTCGTAGTATCAAAGTTCCATCTAGTGGTCAGTGCTATGATTTTAGAATCAATGATTGGCCGGAAATATCTCACAATTCTTGATGAGTTACTCCTCATCATTCCTGCAAGCATCACCATCCTCTAATGGGTGTCAGTGGCAACACCACATTCCTGTCTATGGAAAGAGGAGGAGGCGGTGATACCTCGGAACACGTGGAGCTCAGCTGCTCCGAAGTACTCACTTCGGCTACTGCCACGGTATTCCAGACTCGCCTATGTAGTGRTTTATTCTCTTACAGCCACCAACGCTGTAGCGGGGACGTATATATTTAGTGAAGCACCCAACACGAAACAACCAATGTAAACCAGGGTGCTCCCTGTGACGAATTTACTAGTTGCATGCCATCTATTCCGAAATTCCAAGTTGGGCATTCCAGATGCATTCTGGACTCCATACAACGTGGGGACAAGGTAGCCCGCTTTTTGTCAATCATACATATCCACCGACTTATTTGTACGGCTTAAAAATATGAATCTCGTTCTTATAGTCATCATACATAGTAATACAGTACCCCGCCACGGAGTGCCCCACAACAGCCCACAGCTCACGTGGCGTGCTATGTTTGGAATAGTCGCCTATTGTTACTGCTGTGTAGTGATATCGGCTGTATGTATTACATCCGGCTATCAAGGTCATAATGGGTGTGGTCATAAATGACGTTTCTTGATGATGGAAAAGTCACAATATTTGTAAATGTCACTTATGAACGCCATGCTCCTATACGGCCCAGCGGCACAATGAAACATTGTCATAGATTTGGCCACTACACAAGTTACTCCGCGCGTAGTTGGCGGACTTTTGGTCGTATGATGGGGGCCAATCCACTGCGTTTGCCTCTACCTCCTGGACCGAAGGGGTATCCAATCATCGGAAACCTGGTTGGTATGTTAGCGGATAAAGGATGGCTTATTTCTGATTAATGGTAAAACCGACGGTAAGTGGGCGCAGCTTCAATTGGGATAAAAAAACTAATGTTCCATCAGGAGACATGATTTAGGTCAAATTCCTTTTGCCAAGGCTTCCCACTAAGTAATGTCCTCTGAGAGACCAACCACGTTTCTCGAGAAACGAGGTTTTCGTACTTCGAAACCGACAAACRTTATGATGGCGTATTCATAGAACAATCAGGGCGGCCGGTACCATGCAACCTTATGARCGATTGTATCGTGAGGACATCAAGTAAAGTTTTGTTGTCTGAGTATGACTGGAAATGGAGGGAGGATATGGATCCCGGAGAGCAGAGCATTTAAAAAACCGCATAGAGCGAAGAAGACTCGTGCTTGAGTGTAAGGCGGCTGATGCGTCTAGTTACTCGAAATCGGGTACAAAGCAAGCTTGTTGGAGGTCAAATAACATGTCTCTCCGGAGATGTTGAGCTCGGATGTATTTTTCCCCCCCTAAGGACGGTAGGAATATAAGGCCCCACCCACATCAGATCATAGGTAGGTACGTAAGGACTAGGTTGGGTACAGATATAGAAATTCCTCTCTCCCTCCCAAATGCTATCTCGAGTCCTCTGCATCTCCCTGTTCCCTCCTTTAGTGAGGTTACCTCTTGGTAATGCTCCATCGAGGAAAGATACAACAACGATAATTTGGGACAGGAATCCATAATGTTCAATTGTGTCTATATGTCCACATTCTCAGACTTAACCAAGCAACTCATTAGTCGATGAGAATAAAATATGTACTTTCCCACGCTGGAATACGGGCGAATACTCGACTAGAAGCAATACAACTTGCTCGTTCATGAGAACTGCGGAGGATACTTAAGCTCTCACAGTAGCATCTTTGAGAGAAAACAGAACACTAATGTGGAGGATACTCCAAGGTGTTTTTACACACGCTCTACTAGTACTGAACTCGAAATTTCCCAAACCTGAGAGCCAAGTGGGGTCTATTCTCGAATTGGGTATCAGGTAGTTCTTTCAGTAGCACTATGGTGAGAACTTGCCAAGCTTTAGTAGAGTACTTAACGCAGCTAGAATTTTACTTGTGGTGCCAGCTCAAACCGTTCACGATGCGATTCTTACTAGGTCTCTTATCYATTGTTACGCTCGCTGCCGCTCAAGATACAAGCTTGAGGGAAGTCAGACAAGCTTTCCAGCGGGCTAACGTTTGTCTTGTTTCTCCCCGCAGTACTTCTACAACACAATTTACAAACTCCCACACAGATCCCGGGGGACCTCTCGATAGTCTTTAACCCCACAGCACTCCTCGAGGTGACTTTCCCTCAAACGAGCGGTCGCGATATCACACTCCATGCAGGTCAACAACTACCTCGCAACGGTATGCAGATTCCAAATCCAAGGCTTAACGTTTTGGCAGGCCCCCGAGTCCGTCTCACTCACACTCCACAGCCACCGCCGGTCCGCCCATCTTTAGCGTTGCCGGAGCGACCGTCCGCGGGCCCTTTGTAGTTGCCGCCGTCGACCCCGATGCGCCTACACCCCAAATGCCTACCAGTGCTCAAATCCGGCATTTCCTCGGCGGCAACTTTGCCATTCGCGATCCCGGTGACCAAGCTCAAGTTTTGCGCAATGCAACAGCCGCCATCAGTGGTTTCAGACAACCGACCCCTCCTGCTGGGTCCGACGCCCATAGGTGCGTGGAATAGCCTCTCTATGATCCGAACATATTGGTTGATGAAGGGGGGTGCGTTTTTACTTATGACTCAATCATGGGGGTGGGTGGAACAGGTATATATTCTTGTTGTTCAGGCAACCGCCGGGGTTCAACCAACAGACGGTCGTAACGCCTACCACGCCCACCTCATTGTTCAACATAAGCGCATTTGCGGATGCTGTGGGTTTGGGCAACCCTATTGCGGGTACATTTATGCTCGTTGCGCCTGATCCACCTGCGGCATAGGCGGCTCTTGGTGTATATGTAAATACAGWAATTGTGATGATATCAATAACTGTGCAGTGYCATTGTCATGTTTTCCCGTRCTCCGGACGGTCTCGATAGRGTAGGATCATGTATAGGAGGAGTGGATCATCAAAATTCCGGCGTGAATTGATTTATTAGTGCGATAGTATCATGCACTGTCGTCAGTGCCTCTTTAATACGTTTCTTCACAAGGACCATCGTAGCATCGGTATCACCCTATAGGGGTACTATGGCAATAAATGGTAGGGCAGATGAGGAACTCCTGCTAACATCTCCCTGGACCCTCGGCTGAGATCCGGTGCGTACTTGAATCAAGGAGGCGTCCATGATACCGGTGACCGAGTCACCTAGAGATCTTGTGTGCAGTACCACAATACTGAACCCTTTCCACTGGACTGGGATAGCAGCCATGCCCACAGGCGCGAGTTTTGATTATGTATGTACATACATGGAATACAAGGTTGATAAGGGCCTGTTGATAGGTTTACGGTCGTTGGGGACACAGGTTAGTAGCATTGTGATGCCTATTCAACAAACATTTAGAGCCCCTTTGCGCCTGGGCTGTGAAGTTTTGGGAAGAGACTGTCTGATTAGGGGGCTACCCTCCTTTGTCGGTTCGTTGCACCTGGCGCATGCTGTGTACTTCAAAAGAGTTTCTTGGCAAAGGTTTTATGGTGCAATCCATATCCAGCCTACTAAAAATTTGTCCGGCACGTGTCCTTCGGACCACCAGATCAAAAAACTCTAAACTAGATTTGATTCCAAAATGACCATAAAGTAAACGCTTTGCTGGGCACCATCTTACGTTCTCCAACAACACAAACCCCCACCACAAAGCTAAGCCCCCTCCCCAACAAACTCAATGGCCCAAGAACCCAACCATCAAGCACGATTCACTCTCCTCGCCGAACAACGCACCCAAAAGCTCAAAGCCAATCAAAGCAAAGCAAAAGAATACGCGCAATCCGTATGTTTTTAATTACTCAACCTCATCACCTCTCATGTTCACTCACACTCTTTCCTTTTTTGTTACGACAACACACATACAAAAACAAAAACAAAAAAGGGCGATGAACTGACCGCAGCTGGGAGTTACCTTCAAGCATCCTACTTCTATGCCGACGCAGTACGCTTATGGACAACCCATGTCGATTTTCACGTTAAACTCACCACGGCGTACGTTCAAGCTAAACAGTTGAGTGTTTTGCCAGCAATCAGAACAGTAATAATAATAATAATAATAATAATAATCATTACAATAGATTCGAACAGGCAGCGTTGACAGCGACCCGAGCTTTGTCCATGAACCCCAAACACATCGAAGCGCGGTATCAACGCGGTCTAGCAAGGCTGGAACAAGGACTCTTGAAAGCGGCTCAAATAGGTACGTACAACAATTCATACACCCACACTCTCATTCCCGCCTTTCAACGACTTACACACACACATAGACTTTGAAACGATTCTGACCCATCACCCCTCCCACAYTCCCTCCCGAAACGCACTCGCAAGGGTCCAGTTGAATTTTTGCTCGCTGAACAAGGTTATCCATATCACCCAACCCGGCTCTTCCGCTTCCACCTCCGCTTCCTCTAGTGGCGCCAAATCCGTCAACACCACGTCCATCGTCAGTGATGACAGTTCCTCCGATTTGGATTTTGGATTTCCGGATTACGATGAAGTAGAGTTGGAGCTTGTCGATATATCGGATTCAGAAGAGTGTGGACATGAGGGAAATGGAGTGCCTTGTCGGTATTATAACCGTAACGGATCGGGGTGTATGAGAGGGTTGGGGTGCAAGTTTATGCATGCGCCTGATAAGAAGAGCGTCAGGGATACCTTGTCAGTAACCCTTTCTTTTCTTTTTGTTTCGCAACTAGTGCTGATAGAATTTCGGTGGGACACAAGGGGAAGAAATGTGTGTTTATACCATCTTCTCGGCTCATGCAAATTTGGCGATGCCAAGTGCGTTTATTCACATGAGAAGGAATGGCTGCCTGAGATTGGCTGGTGGAACAACGATGCGCAGATTGAGAGGATGAAGAAGCTGCTGGAGATGGAAGGGAGAGACGCCAAGGAGCGGCGACACCTTGTCGGCAAGTTAAAAGGGTCGTCGGGTCAAATGCCAGCAAGTGGCAAAACTCGGAACGGGAAAAAGCCCCACCGCTATACGAGGCAGAGGCGGGGGCGAAGTAAACCTTCTTCTTCAACTTCCATGTCGGTCATGCCACCCACAGGAGGGGGGACTGGTGACTCGGATGAGGACGAGTTGGAAGAGCGGATGGCGAATTTCGGGTTTAGCGCTGCCGAATTGGGGGAGTTGATGTGTCAGGGTGTGAAGCCATGGGACGATGATGCCTGGGTGGGTTTTGAAATTTGTGCCTAGCTTGCCGCTAACCTGACCTCGTTCCTCAGGACGTCTTGCACGCGCTTGAGTCAATGTAATTGATGGAATGGTCCTGTATATAAATAGTCTACACGTGACGTCACGTACAAGCGCAAAGGGATATTTAAAAAAGGCCACAGCGTAATAGAAGAAAGAAAAAAAGAATAGGAAACACGGGGTCCACATGAGCTCCCACAGACACTACCTCAGTTTCACAGACTATCTCGCGCTTTACCTTCCCCACCCTGTCCGTCCGGGATTGCCGAGAGACCTCAGACCACCCCCTCCCACCGCCGAGGAGTCGCCTGTTACCAGTCCGGTCGAAGGCGGATCTGCAGAGACTAGTGCCACCACACCACCACCACCACCACCACCACCACAGACGGGTGAGAAGGAAAAGAAAGAAGTGACGGGCAAGTCTCGGGAGGGATATCATGTTGCACTGATACTCACCAACACTGGAAGCACGGCTCGGGACCACTTGGCGTCGGAGAGAACATTTCTGGCGTATGTGAGAACGAGTCTGGCACTGGCATCGACGGGGGTAGGTGAGTTGTAGAATGTTGTGGTTGGTCGTGTGCCGCATGGTTTGAGTGTCTGACACTTTGCACATCCAGCGTTGGTGCAACTATTTACGATAGCGGATATGATAGGACAGTCATCGAGGGTATTGCGGCGTTTTGCAACACCAATAGGTTCAACTTTAATTTTGTTGGGGTTAATGGTCCTTTTGCTTGGTGCGTACTTGAAGTTTATYGTCGTCTGGGTTCKATTTCATCATTGTATCATTCCTCAAGGCTGTCTCCGSTACTTTGCAGTGCAGACTGCGCTCACGCGAGGRGTATTYCCCGCAGCACGGCTGACGGTGGTGTTTGTGGTGGTGACGCTGTCTGTGCTGATTGGGATCACATTCGGCGTGCTGGTGAGGAGAGGCTAGAAAGGAAGTCACGTGTGTGTACATAGTTTATGTCCGACTCCATACACCACCCTGTCCCCACCGTCGCCGCCGGTGACGACGACGACGACGACGAGTACTACGACGATGACGACAGCAACACCAACGTTTCTCAGGACTACGGCTACCACCCCCCACCCCATGTCTATCCATCGCCTGGCGTGCAGAGCTACTACTCTCTTCCGCCTGGCGCCTATCCCGAGCGAGACCATGAGTACCCACCAAGGGAACACTATCCTCCGTTTTACCCACCAGCAGGCTACTACCAGAGCCCCTATCCAACTGTTGCAGGCATGGCCAGCGCGCCCTATGAGTCTGATGATGAGCAGCAACGCACACCATCCAGCCGCACKGTGCAGCCGCTGGCTTCGATAGAGTCCCCGATGCTGGTCTCGCCTGATCGTGCATCCGACTATGCGAAAATGTCCATGTCCTCTGCGACACCACCCCCATCGAATATCACCATCAACACCTATCTTAGTCGAGCCAAGGCACTGCTTGTCAAGATCTATCAGCTGCCGTGGATGGCCCCGGAACGRGTGACGGTCGACTATTACCCTGGTGGCAAGACCAAACGAAGGAAAAGAAAGAGCAAGGGCGARGAAGTGTACGGTCGTTCAGATGCGRCYCRCCATGTCACCACAGTGTCGTGGAAGAGCCAAGAGTATATTGCCTGGCGTCAATCGCATTATGGCCATGTTGCAACGTCTGCCACTGGGTCGGCGTCTGAACGAGGGTCGACGGCATTCAGTAGCTACACGGGTAGCGCGGTGGGGAGTCCAGCCCCCGAGGCGATGGCTGTTATCGAACCGTTCCCGTACACGCCGGTAGATACGATACACGGAATTACATAGTTGTGGTAGTAGCAGCGAAACAACATTGCAACACGTGTTGTTCTTGATCTTCTTCTTCCCACTGCGCAGTGAAATTATGAACAATAATCTCTGCGACCGCTGCGGTCGCTCGCTCGACAAGCAGCAACAGCAGCAGCAGCAGCAGTACCGAGAGGTGCCCTTTAAATCCCCGACCGACGAGGTCGTCTACATCCAGAGCCAAGTCCGCCGCGTCGAGCTCGAAATCGAACGGCTCACGAGCCAGCGCGTCCTGCTCCAACGCAGACTGAAYGCCATCGCAGCATCSACCGTTACCCTGCCCTACGAAATACTCTCSACCATCTTCCAACATGCCTGCCCACCCCTCGACGTCAGCAGYACCCACGAAACCACCGATAGCCAGTCCAACAAAGACGGTGGAGTCACCTACCCCGTCCTCCCCTTCAAACTCGCCGCGGTGTGCTCCCACTGGCGCGACATTGCGCTCTCGACGCCTCAACTGTGGACGTCTGTTGCGTTCACGCTGTATCAGAGCCGGACGGCGTCGAATGCATCCGCGCTGGATACGTTTTTCCGGCGATCGGGTTCGTGTGCGATGACGGTGTCGTTGATATTCGCGAGTGGGGACGAGGGTCGGGACAGGCTCGAAAGTGACCCGCCGTCACAGGACGTGCTCAAGGTGTTTCTGGCGCATTCGCAGCGGTGGGGGACGCTCAAGATGGACGGGCTCCCGCCCGAATGGATCCCCGCCCTCCGGCAGGCGCAGCACCGGACGCCTCGGATGCGGCAGCTGTGGTTGTGCCCGTACGACAACAGTCGGGAACAGCAGCTGGTRGACATCTTTGTGGATGCTCCGGAGCTGCGCCGGGTGACGCTCGACAACACCTTTCTCTCGGCGATCGTYCTGCCCTGGACGGGGCTCACACATCTCAAGGTGTCGTGGGTGTCGATAGACGAGTGTGCAGAGATGCTCAGACGGTGCCCGAACCTGCACGAGTGCGATTTCCAGCGGATCCTGTCCAACGCCGAGTTTCACGCGCTTCCGCTCAGCGGCGGCGACGGCGGCGGAGGCGGGGGTGCCAACGGCGATGGAGCCAGTCCGCCGATTGTATTGCGGGATTTGCACACGCTCAGGTGGTCTTATGCGGGGGATGCGTGGGAGTTTCAGCTGTTTGAGAAGATCCAGTTTCCGGCGTTGAGGGTGTTCAAGCTCAAGCTGCGGTACGATCTCTCGCATTTTCAGACGATTCAGGGGATATTGGGGCGGGTGCTGGGTGTGACCTCGCCGGGCGTGGAGCGGGTGGATTTTGATCTGGGGTGTTCGTGGACGCACATGTATGAGATTTTGAAGAGTGTGCCCGGGGCGAGGGAGGTGAGGCTTGTGGATGAGAATGATCCAGAGTTTGTGAGGGGCCTTGTGGGGGCACTCGTACCTCCTTTAATGATGGCGACGACGACGACGACGACGACGGAGGCAGCGTCAGCAGCAGAAGAAGAAGAAGAGGAAATCGGGTATATGAAAAAGGAGGATGGTGCTGGAGTGTTCTTACCGACATTGCAGTCGCTGGAATTCCAGGGAAACAATCCTACCGAGTTTAGTTTCCCCAAAATGGTGGTGGAAGAACTTCGGAAGCGGTGGGACCTCGATACCCGGGATCTCTCGCTTGTCCACGCGAGCGACGACATTAACGACAGCTCGACATCGGACCACCGCGCTGTTAGCAGTAGCAGCAGAGAATACCCACGTGCGCGGCTGGAGAATGTGAACCTGGAGCTGTCGTCCGAGGTGTATGTAGATGGCCTTGCTGGGCAGAGCGGAGTCGTCAAAGACGGGCTCTGGGAGCTGCAGCAGCTCGGGATGAAGCTGAGGATTCTAAATGGCTACGACGGCAAGAACTGGCTCTAGACTATTCTCGCTATTTTTTGTGTATTATTTAGCCTGTGTGACCCATATGTGACATCATCACACATACACCCTTTGCTTCATCGCCTTCAAGTCACCCGGCTTGCTCGCTGTCCACAACAGCCTCCACGACCCAAACCACAGCGACAACAGACCCTCGACTTCATCTCCCTCTCTCTCACACACACCCCCTCACCCCCCAAATAGGCGCTCTGCGCACCTCCCCCCTTCCTCATGGGCCAGAACACCTCTCGCACCAGACGTCCGAGACTGTACTCCGACTCTACAGTCCCACCATCGCCTGCACCACCACCACCACCGCCACCATCGACGACGACGACGACAACAACCACAACAATACCTTCCGTTGTTACTGACTCCAATCACAATATCCATCTGTTAGCACACCCACAGCATCCCGCGGAACCAGAACCAACAACACCCGCCGACTCTGAGCCTCCTCCCCCGCCCGAGCAGCATGATGGTCCTCCGCAGAGCCTGATAGGCCGGGAGCGAGAGGAGCGATCCTCTTCCTCATCCGTGCGCAAGAGTCTGTTGAGTCTCATCAAGCCGAACGTCCGGAGCCGTAGCCGCGTCGATAGTGCCGGCAGTGGTATCGGTGCTGCTGCCGCTGCTCGCCCTCACCGCTCCTGGCGCAGTTCGAAAAGGTGGTCAAAGGCCCCTCCGTTGGATGATCGTGCTGCTGGCGGTCGTGATGAGGACAATGATGATGATGGTGTTGGTGATAGTGATACTGTGGCGGCATCGTCGTCTGTGGTAGTCCCTCCTGCTACGGCTCCAACTACTGCGCCCGCTGCTGCTGCGCCTACCGCTGTGACGGCGACGACGACGACGACTGTTCCTGAGGAAAATGAAAAGGTTGAGGAGCAGCCTGTGGCCCTTGTACCGCCAGAGCAGGGTCTTCATCATATTCAAGCGCCACACTCCGCGGTATCATTTTCCAACGCCAGTCCATCGAGGGCGAGTCATACTTACTACTCGGAACCCCAGATCCAACCACAGTCGCAAGCCGCCCCTGCACCTGCTATCCAACAGCCACCATCTTCATCATTACCACCATCATCAACAAACGACTCTGAGTCCGAATCCACCACAACAGATAGTGTACGGGAAACGGGTGATGTCGCTGCCACCAGCGCTGAGATGGTGACTTCGACGGCTTCACCTACGATGTCGCTACCGCCCCCGCTGCTGCCCACAGCAACCGTTGAGCTTCCCATCGAGCAACAAGCAACAACATCTTTTCCGGATCAGCCACATCAACATGGACCGGCGGTGCAGGGACACGGTCAGGGACAGGGATACGGACAAGCGCAGGCGCCGATTATCAACCCTGCGAACAGACAGTTCCCTCCTCCTGGTACTCTTGTTGTTGTTCAGGGTATAGTGCACACCACTGATGCTCCCCGCTCGACCTTGGACCGGGGCGGAGGCGGAGGCGCAACTCCCGCTGCTGCTGCTGCTACTGCTACCCCGTCGAACGTGCCGACTAGTGGAAATCCTATTCGGGCTCGCCCGCACTATTCCTCTCCCTCTGACTATTCCAGAAATAGGCTTTCGGCGCTTCTTGGAATGTCGGGCTCATCGAGGCCTGCGAGTAGGACATCTGATCGTGTTGGCGCGAGTGCGAGTGCGAGTGCTGGTGGTGGAGAGGAGGGAGTAACAGAGTTGGGGCCTTCTTCAACGTCGTCCTTATCTTCTCCGGCTTTTGGTTCTACGAACTCGTTTGATCCGGGTCGTACCGATGTTAACATGCCTGTGGTGGAGGAATCTCTTCCGGAACAGCAACCACAGCAGCAACAACAGCAACAACGAGATCACGAGTGGCAAGCGCCTCCTCCTCTTCCTCCTCCTTCTGAACATCCCAACTCTGCAATCTCGTCGAATAGTATTGACGTTCTGGGGACATTGCTAAGGTTCGTGTCAAGATTCATCTCCGCATTTGTTGTATTAATTGGAATGTTTCTTTTTTATTGGCAATGTAGCGTTGCAGCTGCAGCCACGGCAGCTTCCCTTCTCACAGGTTCGTCAGAGCCAATCCTCTCCTCCGGCCTCGCACCTCCAACTCCCAACTCAACCAACTCTTCTTTTCCTTCTTCTTCCTCCGCTTCTTCCTCTACTTCTTCCACTTCATCTCCTCCCTTTCCTCCTCACTCTCCATCTCCTCTCTTTCCTTCCCCTTCACACACCCGACCAACAGGCATTGGCGATATGTCACCTGCGGGGCGTGCAGAACGCATGCGACAAGCGTGGAGTACGATTAGAGAGCGGTTGGGATTACGTGCGAATGCTAATCAGAATTTGACCAACAACAATAGCAACAATGGAGGTAGACAAAGGGAGAGGAATCAGGCGTTTACGGATACGAGGGAGCAGATGTTGGCGGAGATGGCTAGGGCGTTTAATATTGGACTTGGATTGGGACCGAATGGGAATGCGGGTGTGGAAGAAGGGGGTCAGCCTGGACATGGACATGGACAGCAGGGTGATGAAGCTGGGGTTGGGAGGGGTGGTATGAATGATGCTGAGGGTGGGGTTGAGGTAGAGAGAGGGCAAGGAGAGTCGTCGAGAACGTTACCACCTGAAGGGAGCTTTGATAGGTTTTTGGTGGAGCTGCAGGCGGATTTGAGGACGGCTTTGTCTCAGGAGCGGCAGGAGCAGGGGCAAGGGGGTGAGCATGGACGGGAGGAGGGTGAGCGCGAGGGTGGTGAGGGACGGGCTGTTGTTGGGAGTGCGGCCCCGGGTCGGACGAATGTGGAAGGGGAAGGGGAAGCGTCGACAGCCTCGTCATCATCTACCAACCGTGCACCCGGTGATGATAACAGAGATATGCCGCCGTTGCAGTATGTCAGTTGTTCCGACTCGGAAGATGAGGAAGACGAGTCTCCTGAAGATGGTCAGTTCTTTTCTTCTCGGTTTGATCTGGTTAATTCTAATTACGATGGATAGACTTTTCGTCTGCTACAACGTCCCCCTTGCCCGCCATTGCTGCTGTGGAGCAACCGCCTGCGCAAACTACTCCAAATCAAGCACAGGCTGCTGAGCCCCAGACGTCTGCTACTGATACTACTGCTGCTGGGCCTACTTCAGGTTCGAATTCGACTATGGACGCATCTGGGAGGATCAACTGGTGGAGGCTGTATCGATTCCCGCCTATTACGTCGACCCGACCTGGACCGATACCTGTCCCGACATTGGTGCCCTCGCTTCCTCCCAATCCTACATTACTGTCTTCTCCTGTATCCTCGGCTTCAACCTCCACTTTGAACCCAAACTCGACTCGACCGCTCTCGGAACCACCGCAATCTACAACTGGGGAACCTTTTAGAAGCGACTCTGCGAATAACAATAATAATAATAATAGTAATACGGTGGTTCCGGTTATTATTGTTGGGTTGCAGTCTGTGAATATGCCGAATTGGAGACCTGTGGTGCCAATGGAAGGGATGGAGGGGGCGGATATGTTTGGCGAAGGGCAGCATAATCACCATACGACGACGACCCGGACTCGTGACCAGGGCCACCAGGGATCCTCACCATCTCTACCACCACCGCCGCCGGATTGGTTTGGTGAAGATGACATGGAGGATGATTTCGGTGTGTTTGGGAATCAGAATCGTGCTGTGCCGAGTGACGGGGTTTTGGGAGGCGGTGGTAGAGGAGGTGCTGCTGCTGCTGCTGCTGCTGCGCCTGGTGGTGGTGGTAGTAGTAGTATGCGGGGATGGCAGAGTCGTGCTGCGAATGCACTTAGGAATTTGAGGCCTGGGAGTAGTAATAGGCGGAGTCAGGGTGTTGAGGAGACGTCGGAAATGCGGCAGCAGGAGATGGGTGGTCTAGGTTCGAGGACGTTTTTGATCTATGTCATTGGTGGTGGGTTTTTTTTTTCCCTTACTTTTTGCGTCCGGGAAGAT
Source organism: Lepiota subincarnata (assembly GCA_023014305.1). NCBI lineage: Eukaryota > Fungi > Basidiomycota > Agaricomycetes > Agaricales > Agaricaceae > Lepiota > Lepiota subincarnata. The sequence goes on from JAECYV010000033.1 coordinate 141,979, forward strand.
GTGCTGACTTTTTTGTTGTTGTTGTTTTAGGCTATTATCCGCCTGACCACAGTATTGTTACGGGAGGTCCTGATAACTTGGAGTCGTTTGAAGCGTTGTTGTGAGTTTATTTTTTGTTTCTTGATGAAACTTGGTGTAGGATCGGAGCTCACGCTTAGGCTCAGGGAACTCGTTGAACTGTTGGGTAGTATCAAACCGCCTACTGCGACAAAAGAGGATATAGAAAAGTCGGGGCTGGAGGTTATCAAGCCTTGGCAGTTGACTCAATATGAGCGGGATGGYAAGATTGCGTCGAATTGCACGGAGAGGGTGCGTTTTTTGCTTATTGTTTTTTTCTTTCCTTCTTGGTATGCTAACAACGGGTTTGCAGTGTTTGATTTGTTTAGATGATTATGAGGAGCAAGATGAGGTCCGCGTTATGGGCTGTCGACATGCGTTCCACAAGGGGTGTGTAGACAAGTGGCTGCAGACGGGGAAAAATAATTGTCCTGCTTGTCGGACCAGGGTGCGTGCTGTGATTTTTGAGCTTCTGTGATTTATCTCATACTTTTATGAAGGGTGTGTCTACGGATGGACCTTCGAGTTCGCCTCAGACTGTCTCTTAACTCAGCAAAAAAAAACAAAAAACACGAACGAGTTGATAACCCGACTTTTTGCTTTCGAGGATATTAGCATTTTTGTCATCTGATGCTTTACCATTCGTTTAGCTTTTTTTCGTCTTCCTCTTTTTTTTGCTTTTTTTYCCCCCCCTTTGTCCATAGTCATCTGTATGTCTAATACATGGCTGTATTGTAGTTGCTCAAAACTATTTCTTTTTTGGCGTGAGCCATGTGAAAGTTGGGCTCTGTGTGTGTACGGCAGCGCCACCTCGCCTGATATACAAAAACCACAATGAGGCCTTCTCCTGCCCGGCTACTCAACATTCTCGTTCCTGTTAAACGGTACGTTGTGGCTCGCTGCTGCTCTTATGAGCGCGTATCCTTGTGAATATATCGGCTGAAGAATTGGTGATGGTGGTGGTGGTGGTGCCCCGCGGGTGTTTGCAGCGCAGTGGACTATGCGGTCAAGATCCGGGTTAACCCACAGCAGACTGGTATCGATACCAATGTCAAGCATTCCATGGTACGTAGTGCTTGCGCTGCTCCTGTATATGCTCGACTCATTAGCATTCGCCGCCCCCCCCCCCAGAACCCATTTGACGAGATTGGTACGTCCTGGGCCGGATCACACATTTTCAAACCAACGCCCTAACCCCTTTACCCCTACAAACAAAAAAGCTATCGAGGAAGCCGTCAGACTACGCGAACGTCTCAAGGACGAAATCAAGTCAATAAAAGCCATCACCATCGGCCCTCCCAAATCCTCCGAAACCCTCCGCACCGCACTCGCCATGGGCGCCGACTCTGCCATCCACGTCGAAATCCCCGAATCCGCACCTGCACCCGAACCGCTCGCCGTCGCAAAGACGCTCAAAGCCATCATCGAGAAGGAAAAGGAGGGTGTGGATTTGGTGATTTTGGGTAAGCAGGCGATTGATGATGATTTGGGGTTGACGGGACAGATGTTGGCGGGTTTGTTGGGGTGGAGTCAGGCGACGTTTGCGAGTAAGGTTGAGGTGGATGTGGGGAAGAGGGAGGTGGTTGTGACYAGGGAGATTGATGGTGGTGGAGAGGAGGTGCGGTGTCGGCTGCCGCTGGTKGTTACTACTGACCTTCGGTGAGTGACTGGCATTTGTTCATTTTATTTTATTGTTTTGTTGAACGATTACTGTCTTGTGGCCCTCTTTAGCCTGAATGGTGAGTCGCATTTTTGGAACCTAGGACTATGTTCTTCTCGATGTTAAAGCTTTTGTTAAACAGAACCTCGCTACGCTTCGTTACCCAACATCATGAAAGCCAAAAAGAAGCCCGTGCAGAAGTTGAGCGCATCCGACCTCGGAGTAGATCTGACACCTATTCTCGAGACACTCAAGGTCATAGAACCTCCTCAACGCGTTGGTGGCAGCAAGGTTGAGACTGTCGACGAGCTGGTCGCGAAGCTAAAAGAGGCTGGCGTCACCGCTGTTTAATTGGTGTTCACCTTGTTTTACGCGCTTATACACTCCTCTAATCAATTAATTCAAGTCTTTTTGTCCCACAATCCACTTCTCTYGGAAGCTTGTACCTCACATAAGCTGTGTACTTCGGGCCGGATGGTAATACCTTTCGACAGTCCTCTTACTCTACGTCGGTTTGGAATTACTCACTGAACAAGGTTGAACGCTCGTCGTCCACTCTCATTATAGTGGTTGTGCCGCACCTCGCCCGTCATCGGAGTGAGTCCAACATTATTTCTTCAATCGCCCTAATTATCGTATATCTAACTTTCTCGTCTGGACTCATCATAGAGACCGCAATTTTTCTCTGGAATCACTTCACATAAGACTGACCGTCTTCTGTGACTTAAGCTGGCATCGCCTAACATACCTCTATATCAACGCTCTAGGTCACACTCTCCACACACACAAACGGAGTTGGCATAGTAAAAGCTTGAGCAAAGCGCCAGAGCTGGAGTTATCTTCTTCAGCCGGTTTGAGCGTACGGGCGAGTTAGGGGACGTGGGAGGAGATAAATCAGGAAGCCCCCAGTAGGCCGTGCCGCTCACCCTATGTCATCACCCTGGCAAGCCGGGGCACCTGAACAATTTTGGGAGCTCCGTTGAGAAACCGGTTTGAGCACGCGATATTTTGGAGGCAATCAAGAATTTCCAATAGGCTGTGCCGCCCACCCCAGGCGGTTATCCCGACAAACCAGGACAGCTCAACTTGGCCACCGGCGTTGGTACTCCGATCAKACTGTCTATTTATGTCAGCGCAAACGGTCAAGGTTAGAAGTCGATTGCCCTAGAGCCCACGGTTGAGAAGTCGAGGTACAATGTACCGCTGCGAGGCGCAATAGATTCCTCCCCCCGGAAATTGACCAAAATCTGACAGGGACAGGGTACACATCATGTACTTCCTACACCAGGGCCAGCGTGCAATGGAGTGGCCGGAGGGCGGCGTGCATATAAATTACGTTGAGRGAAGTGCTTTTGGGTCATGGTCTATTTTCGCCGTTTCGTGAGCCACTGAACTCCTGGTTTCGTTCCTGTTTTTCATGGGCGCMGCCATCGTATTTTTATCCTCGGCGGTTCAGCATCAGGATAAATAGTCCAACGTCAATGTCCTCAGACCAACCCACCCCCSCTCGGTGATAATCAACATAAACATTCGCCATGCGCTTCACAGCTCTTACCCTCAGCTTCATTTCTCTCTTGATGCTTCAMGTCTCTGGGGCTCCTCAGGGAACCCCGGTGATCCTCCTCTGTGCGTTTTCGATATGATCTCAAGTGTTCATCCTTGGATAKAATACTGAACGAATTCCGATAGGCGGCAATACCTATGAAGTACGGATTTTAAGCTTTTTTGTTCTTCAGTTATTCCTCTAAAGCATATTGAATACCGTTCGCCTTCCGATTTCAGTTCCAGCAGAAGTGTAAGAATACTTCTRTACCTTCTCATCTCACAATCGTTGGTACTCACTCCCGTTGTGTTGATAAATAGGCCCCGCTGGTTTTTATTGCTGCTTTGCCGGGCCTATCAGCCAAGGTCAACTCACTGGAACGTGAGCCACGGGGGCCCAGTTTCGCGGGACAGTAACTGATTCATTTCCACTAACTAGRTGTATCCCCGACGATCATGGATGCCCTCGCACGCTCTGAGCATCCAGCCGTGTTTTCTAGGGACAGGGAGCTGATAATCATACGATAGTGTAGTAGCGCCTGCCAAAGAAAGACATATATGCTGCCTTCAATCCAATGGCTTGAGCTAGCTGGAATCTCAAAGTCCAAAGRCGATCTCATGGGCACCTGGTCCATGGTTGAAGATACACTTGCTGCGTCTCACCCTCTAGTTTGATATAATGAGCATGTCGACTACGATTTAGCTGACATGACCGAAGGCTTGATCAACAGCTTTATGATCTTGACCATGATGCAGGAATAGAAGCGAGTTATTCCCAGGTCTCCCATGTGCCCCAAGGGTCTGAGCACTAACCCACCATTTTGCCTATAATATACAAGTAGCACCGACAGAGTCGGCATGCGGCATTACTGGGCCTTCTTGTGACTTGGTTCAAAAATAACGACAAYGCACATTTTGTGTCAATAAATGATTACCATTTCAAGTGGAGGCCACTGCCAATGATTGGATCCTATATATAATATGGCAGGGACACCAATAGCACCGAGGGACCTCCCGGCGTCCGGACTAGGCTATTAAAATATTATACAGGTATTTTAAATGTAGCTTTCTTCCTATCCGCACAGTTGACCAGCGAATTGGTTGAGTTACATGTGTCAGTGTCACTATAGCTAWCCACCAACCGGCGCCGTGGCCGGGCTTACACATTTTCGCTCTATCCAGTTAACAAAAGCTGGAATAGAAGCCTCGCTTTCTCGCAAGACCATCGAGACAATGAACACATCCACGTTAGTTTAGCCTTGGGGGCACAGTATTACACTGTAAGAGTTGTGGGTGGAATTCTCAACCCGATGTCAATTGGAATTTGATCGAGATAGGATATACATCACGTCCTTGTCGGACCAACATGTAGAGCTTGACTGGGAGCCTATGGCGGAATCTTAACCGCAGTAAGGAGGGACGTATATRTTGTCGCGACAAAACTGGGAAAGGTTATACCAGTGGCATGCATCTTGGTCTCATCACCCCTGAATTATTGAAAACCTGGCCTAATCGACCACTCAACTCCTGTTTTATGGGTGCCGCCACGATTGTATTCTTATCACGAGGGGTTTATAGTCAAGATAAATATCTTCTGGTAGTGCCATAGTCGATTTCCCAAGGTTACTACCCTCTCGACCACCAATATAATGCCTACCATGCGCTTCGCACTTCTTGCCCTTAGCTCCTTTCTCTTCTGGCAGTTTAAGTCGCCGCAGTCCCCCAGGGCAACTCCATAATCATCCCCTATGTGTCTTCAAGAACAAATTTCTCTTATTCCAGTGAAAAATATTGAATACGTGTTTAATAGGTGGCATTGGTTTTGAGGCATGGGTTTTCGTCTTTATTCATCTATCCAGAGTACTTTTGGGAACTTACTTGTGCCTTGAATTTACCCTCGATTAGAAGAAGTGTAAGTGTCCCGTTTGATTGTTCACCCTACTCAGCCTGACCACACACAACTATTCTGAGTCTATCAATAGCCCGGCCCTCCTGGCACGTATTGCTGCCTTGGGCTCCTTGGACCTGATCCCTGTGGAGGGTGATTTAAGGCTCTAATTCTCTCTGCGGCAGTCACCAACTGGATTCCAATATGCAGATGTATCCCTAATAGCTTCGCATGTCTCCTCGGAGCTTGAAGACCCTGGGACTGATCTGATTCTTTGATTGTGTTTTTAAAATTACTGTGCATGATATGTACTGCGCAACCGCGTGGGGGTTCTTGAGCACCACTGCATAACCATGGGGTTATACGTGTCAACACCTTGTTCCGATGATGAAGATTCCATACTTCCTAACATCCGTATTGGAAGGGCCAGGTGCCCATAGTCTCACCCGGCACCATTATGACATCGCTGAAGCCGGAAAATGGCGTCGGGCTTGATAAAGACAACAAGTTGAGCATAGGGCCGCATTCGATCCCGGGTACCAACTGTTTTCTTACACATTTGAACGCCAGCAAGTGACCCCAAATTCCTATTATGTGCATGAGCTTGTAGGCGTTGTGGTATATGGCCATGRGTACAATACACGGCGTAGCATATCCTCTACCAAAAAAGAAAGTACAATCAGAAGCCGGCTTTGATTCCTGTGGATGTATGGGTAGTGGTATCCGAAGTATCGGATACACTTTGGCGCTAATTGATGGGCACCCCTCCATTTCCATGCCGGCCGCTGTCCACATAACCGTGCGTGACCAGTTTTGTCGTTTGCGAGACCAGCAAGTTAGAACATCACTGATCCATGTAAATGGCTCAGTTCAGGACCAAAAAATCGTAGTCTAAAGGCCAAAGCAGCCAACTGGAGATAACAATCTGCAGTAGAGTTGATAGGTTTGTTGGCTTTTGCGGAGAGTGTCGAGCGACTGTACGGACTTCCATACTGCCTAGTGGCCTACGGTAAAAAGCTGAAGCGTCTGTTCGTTGTTCCTAGCTACAGCAAAGGGAGGTATCGGAGAGATATAATATTACGGTTGAACTTATTGCATCGTGGGAGTGGTCGGGTATGCAATATTGGGGGTTTGTGAATCCAGAAGCACTAAGGGGTTGCTGCAACTCCCACCTATATCTTCAAAAGACAATGCGCTGGAAGTTCTGTGTAGGGTTGACCGCCCTGTCAGAAAGCTTGACTGCGGCGTTGTCCGGGCGCGCCCATGAGTCTCATCAATCCCACTCTGATTATGCGGGCAAGCTCATTTAACGCCCGTCGCACAGCCATGCATCAGYTGTGCCTCGCCTCACTCCGCCAAGAATAGGGTGAGCGCAACTTTGCACCTTACTTTGATCATTATCTACTTTTTGTGTGCTGTCTCATCTTACTCACCTCAGGTACARCTACTGTTCTTTCGATCAGCCGTGCGTTGAACTGATTGTCTTCTCTGGCTTATGCTGGCATCGTCCAACTTGCAGCACATCGAATGCTATGGGCCATATTCTATCCACATGCAAGCGACGTTGGCAGGGTATCAAAAGCTCGGCCAGAGTGAGGAATTACTCCGGCGCTGGGGTCATCTTCTATGAACAGTTCGAGCACACGGGTTCACTTAACCACCTCGAAAATGCCATCAGGAATTTTCGGCAGGCCGTGTCGCTCACCCCTGCCAATCATCCCGATAAACCACTACATCTTAGCAACCTCGGAACTGCCTTGCATAGTTGGGCCGATCACACAGGGATACTCGGCGACGTCGAGGAGGCAATTCAGCAGAAGCAACAGGCGTTGTTGCTCACCCCGGATGATGATCCCAGCATACCAGAGCGGCTTAATAGCCTTGGGAATTCCTTAGAAAGTCGATTTGGACACACGAAGAGACAGGGCGATATTGAAGGGGCAATCGAGAACCAACAACGCGCCGTGCTGCTCACCCCAGACGATCACCCCGACAAACCAAGGTACCTCAGCAACCTTGGGAATTCCTTCCAGAGCCGGTTCGAGCATACGTACGAGCCGAAGGATGTTGAGGAGGCAATCAGGATTCATCAGCAGGCTGTGTCACTCACCCCAGACGATCACCCCAACAAACCATTGTTTCTCGGCCATGCTGGAACTTCTCTCCAGTCTCGTTTTGAATGCACAGAGATGTTAAGCGATATCGAGGAGGCAATTCAGCATCAAAGAAAAGCCCTATCGCTCATCCCGGACGACCATGCCCGCAGACCAACGTACCTCAGCAGCCTTGGGGATTCCTTGCAGTGTCGATTTGAACGCACAGGGACGCTGAGCGACATCGAAGAGGCAATCGCATATATACAGCAGGCCCTGTCACTCACCCCAGATGGTAACCCGAGCAAGCCAGAGTACCTTGGCGCCCTCGGTACTTCTTTTCAGAGTCGGTTTGAGCGTACAGGTATAGCCAGCGATCTCGAGGAGGCGATCTCGAATATACAGCAGGCCAACTCGCTTACGCCAGATGGCCATCCCAGCAAACCCGGGCATCTCGGCAATCTCGGGAATGTCTTCAAGCAACAGTTTGACTGCACGGGGATGCCGAGTGACCTGCAGGCTGCAATCACAAACATGCAGCAGGCCGTGCTGCTCACCCCAGATGATCACTCCGACAAGCCAATGTACCTCAACAACCTAGGGACCTCCCTCCAAAGTCGGTTTGAACACACGGGATCGTTAAGTGACCTTGAAGAGGCCTTCAAGAGTAAACAGCAGGCTGTATCCCTTACCCCGAATGGTCATCCTAGCAAGCCAATGTACCTTAGCAACCTTGGGAGCTCCTTCGAATGCCGATTTACGCACACAGGGATTCTCCGCGATATCGAGGAGGCAATCACAGCTATACAGGAGGCTGCATCGTTGACCCCAGATGATCACCCCAACAAACCGGGGTATCTTAACAACCTTGGGAGTTGTTTCCAGGGTCGATTTGAGTTGACGGGACTACTGAGCGACATCGAGGAGGCAATCAAGAATAAGCAGCAGGCACTGTTGCTCACCCCAGACGGACATCCCGGCAAAGCGATGTATGTCAGCAATATCGGGATTTCCTTCCATAATCGATACGTGTGTACAGGAATGCTAACTGACATGGAGGAGGCAATTAAGAATTTCAGGTTGGCTGTGTCACTCACCCCTCGTGGTCATACTGACAAACCAGGGCGGCTCAACAACTTGGGGAATTCTCTCGCGGATCGGTTTGAGCGTACAGGCGCGTCGAACGACCTCACAGCGGCAATCAAGGTTCAACAGCAAGCCGTGTCGCTGACCCCAGATGGTCATCCCGACAAACCGATGTATATCAGCAATCTCGGGGTTTCCTTCCACAACCAATACACGCGCACAGGAATGCTGAACGATGTTGAGGAGGCGGTTAAGAATTTCCGGTTGGCTGTGTCGCTCACCCCACATGGCCATCCGGATAAGCCAGGACGACTCAATAACTTAGGAAATTCTCTCTCAAGTCGGTTTGGGTGTACGGGCATGCTGAAGGAYCTCAAGGCGGTAATCAAAATTCAACAACAGGCCGTGTCACTCACCCCAGATGGTCATCCCRACAAACCGGAACGGCTCAGGAACCTCGGCATTTACTTTCAGAATCACTTTGAGCGCTCGGGGAGGCAAGGTCACTTGGCCCAGGCAATTTCCCATTTTCAGTCAGCGGCAACTTCCGCAGCTGGTTTACCTTTACCCCGATTCTATGCAGCTCGAGAGTGGGCTCGTTTAAAAGCCAACCAGGATTTGCCCTCTGCTCTCATCGCCTACCGTCACGCCATTAACCTCATCCCACAAGTCGTTTGGATCGGAGATCCAATCTCTACACGCCATTCGCAACTTAACAGTCTTGACGATATTCCAAGAGAGGCTGCCTCGTTCGCCCTCGATGCCGGYCAACCAGACCTTGCACTCGAGTGGCTCGAACAAGGAAGGTCGGTCGTCTGGAATCAGCTACTCAACTTCCGAACTTCATATGACGACCTCCGTCAGGCACACCCTGATATTTGGAATGAGTTTATGCAGATCTCACATGAACTTCGGAGCGCAGCCACTCGAGGGCACGCCATGAGCACGTCAGATAATATCCAGAATAATATCTCTCTTGAGGAAGAAACTCAACGCCACCATCGCCTGGCGGAGAGGTGGGATTCGCTTGTGGAGAAGATTCGATACCTTCCAAACTTTGAAGACTTCCTTCTTCCGAAGAAGCTCTCGGTTCTGACAGAAGCCGCCAGCTCGGGACCCGTAGTCGTCATCAATGTYCATCATCGTCGTTGCGATGCATTGATACTCGAGCGAGGCAGGGATCATGTGCGCCATATCCCATTGGAAAAGCTTAGGTACAAAGATCTGGAGGGGATGCAGAAATCACTGAAACAATATCTTGCAAGCCCTCATCGGACTCAGAGATGGGACGAGCGTGCTGGGGGTCCACTTCCAATAGGTGGTTCAGGCATGGCGGGACTTCTCGCACGAATATATTCAAGCGTTGTATATCCTATCCTGCAAGACTTGGGTATGACGGTGAGGGCTATTTGCTCTAATGTGACGTTGACACTGACGTCCGGTTGTAGATGGATAGACCTGACCTCTCGAGTCTTCCCCGGATTTGGTGGTGCCCRACCGGTCCCCTCACTTTCCTTCCACTTCACGCCGCCTGTCGCAGAATCGGAGAGAAAGTAAATGGGACATTCAACTATGTGGTCTCGTCCTACACGCCAACTGTCAATGCCTTACTCGAAGCAAGAGCGGTGAAGCAACAGCCATTTAGCCAACTTGTCGGCATCGCCATGGCAAAAACACCTGGTCAAAGTTCACTTCCAGGTGTGGAGACGGAAATGGCAAAGATAGGAAAGCTATTCCCTGAGAACCCTAGGTGGAGCTTTAAT
>JAECYV010000033.1:157932-195348 GCA_023014305.1 Lepiota subincarnata
AGCACCCCGGTGAGCGCAAACAAGTTCAGGAAGGAAGTGCCGAGGTTGCTGAGATATAGCGGTTTGTTAGAATGACGGTCCGGAGTGTGCGACACAGCCTGGCATTGATTCTTGACTGCCTCTTCAAGGTCACTCAGCACCCTTGTGCGCTCGAATTTACTCTGGAAGGAATTGCCGAGGCTGCCGAGGAACATGGGTTTACCAGGATGGCCATCTGGGCAGAATGATACGGCCCGCTGCTTGTTTTTGATTGCTTCTTCGAGGTCGCCCAGCGTCCCCGTGTGCCGAAATCGACTTTGAAAGGAATTTCCGAGGTTGCAGAAGTATATTGGTCTGGCGGAATGGCCCTCTGGGACGAGTAATGTGGCCTGCTGGAGACTCTTAATTGCCTCCTCAAGGTCGCTTAGTTTTCCTGTGTATCCGAACCGGCTCTCCAAGGAATTTGCGAGGTTATTAAGCTGCCTYGGCTTGYCGGGATGRCCATCTAGGGTGAGCGCTATGGCTTGTTGATGGCTCTCGATCGCTTCCTCGAGGTCACTCAGCATCCCCGTGTGCTCAAATCGAGTGTGGAAGGAATTCCCGAGGTTTGTGAGGTACTCTGGTTTGTTGGTGTCACTGTCTGGAGCGAGCAATACGGCCTTTTGTTGGGTTTCGATTGCCATCTCGTTATCGCTCAGCGCCCCTGTGCGCCGAAATCGACTCTCCAAGGAAACTCCTAGGCTGCTGAGACGTAGCGGTTTGCTAGAATGACTATCTGGGGTGAGCAGCACTGATTGTTCTTTATTCTTGATTGCCTCCTCAAGGTCGCTTAGCATCCCCGTACGTGTGAACCGACTCTCCAATGAAGCTCCGAGGTTATTGAGATGCCGTAGTTTGTCAGGATGACCGTCTGGGATGAGTGACAGGGCCTGCTGTTGAGTCTTAATTGCCTCCTCAAGGTCGCTCAGCGACCCTGTGCAATCAAACCGACTTTCCAAGGAAATGCCGAGGTTGGTGAGGTGCTCTGGTTGGTCAGGATGACCATCTGGGGTGAGCGACACGGCCTGTTGCTGATTCTTGATGGCCTCCTCGAGGTCATTCAGCACTCCCGTGCGCCCAAATCGTTTCGCGAAGGAAATGCCGAGGCTACTGAGGTACTCTGATTTATCGGGATGATCATCTGGAGTGAACGACACGGTTTGCTGCTCATTCTTGATTGCCTCCTCGAGATCGTTCAGCATCCCCGTATACTTGAATCGAATTGACAAAGCATTCCCGAGGCCGCTGAGATAGGTAGGTTTATTGGGATGGTCATCCGGAGTGAGCGACACGGCCTGCTGTTTATCCTCGATCGCCTCATCGAGGTCACTCAACATCCCCGTGCGCCTAAACCGGTAGATGAAGGCAATCGCGAGGTTGTTGAAGTGTGCTGGTCTATCGGGATGGTCATTTGGGCTGAGTGACAGCGCCTCTTGGAGTTTGCTGATCCCCTCCTCGAGGTCGTTAAGCGGATCTGTTGGTCGAAACCGTTGAATGATGGTAACTCCAGCCGTGCCAAGTATCCTTGCTCTGGCAAAGTCTTCATCACTCTGATTTTGCTCGTCCGTGGAGAGAACGGGGTCCATAATTCTAATGCGCTCTGAGTTGGACGATGCTGAGATTAGCTAGAAGAGCGCRTCAGYCTYMTATAAAGCAGATCCAAAGACAAATTATAGTACCTATGGGTCTCGGACGAGATAGCTGGTTACACAATCARCGGGAAATTCAARCCAGAAAAAACACTACACTCAYTGTGTGGATGGTGAAGSGAGACGRGCAACTGCTGTGGAGGTGGCGGTGTGGCGACCGTCCTGCATCATGAGGGGTGAGAAGTGGAGATTGACACTTGGCAGATATCCCTACTTAGCGACGACCTTTTATTGTTGATCAACGGGCCGGAAGTTGCGTTATTAGCTMAAGTCAGCGATCTACGCTGGGAGCACAGGCGAAAGGATTCCGATCGTCCCAGAAGCAGCTGAACACTGATTCAGGGGATGGCTATGCAGGATAGGGGACCTATGAAGGAGTAGTGAATCACTGCGGGACAAAAAAGCGGGATGCCGAGCGTACTWGRCACAGGATCTGGCTCAGCCTTGTATGTGTCCTAGTAGAGCATAGAAACTCATTTCGGATAAAGGTGAGTGAGGACGAGCGCATCTCTCAAGGAGTGAACGGGAACATAAGCCTGGGCTCGTTCTACAGTACAGATGCCTGGTGAGGCGGTAATGGTCGAGCTGAGAGATGAGGAGATAGAATATGACTATTGCTCCGGGAGCGGAAGAGGGAGAAARCTGCGCTATGGAAGCTGCGCCGCAGGTAGGTTTCTATACATACATGGATAATCCCGGTGAAACACAGCGTGGGCGAAGGGGGGCTGGGTCATCTATGGGCGTAAGCACATCCAAAGCGGTGTGTTCTCTGGAGATAAGGTCGGTCCCCCGGCCAGTGGGAACCACTGGACGCTGACCAGCGAACAGCTTAAGAGCTACCGATGAATTGCTCGAGACCCCAGTTGAGAGGCATGTCATTGCTGTAGGGCATGAACGGGGGTGTGGTATGGGACCGTTGGGCTCGTCTAGAAACACCGAGCCGTGTCAGCTTCCTTGAAGCTTGAAGTCTTGTGACTCACAATGTTCACCACTGTTCACATTCAAGCGACTGTTTCAGCTTCAGTGGCCTCAGTSGCCTATATCTGGATTGAAATCACCAATAAGGTTATCCAACATATTCCATATTTTTAACCTCAGCCTAGTCTTAAGTGAAAAAAGGATGCCACCTTGTAGCTAGTGGAAAGCCAGGCYGAGGCCAATGAGGTATTGATTGGGATGCATGAGGGGGGCATTTGGGACCACGTTGTAAGGAAAACCTGATGCTGCTGGTGAACCCAGTCAACAGCTACTAAGGTAGAGTCCATCGAGATGGTCAACATCACATGGTCGTGATCCAGTGTGACCAGCTGGGCCGCCAAGGCCAAGTGCCCTCCTCGACAACTTTCCCACGAGTTTGCATAAGTGTAGGTGGACTGACTGCTCCAGTAAAATAATTGGGCGTGCCACAATGCCCTTCTACTCAAATTATCTTTGCAAGAATACCTCAGCAGTGTGAATACACAGGTATTATTGCAAGAATTATCTCAATAGCTGCACATTTGAAGCTGCCCCAATTTYTTTGCTGTTTTATCCTATTTATTGTCACGTTTTGATCACGCTTTGGGCACGTGCCAGTGTCGACCATCTCGCATGGACTCCACCTTATRTATGCCATAAAGTATAAAGCCACTACCCGTTATATAGTACAAGGGTGCATTGCCCTCTTTGCGCCGCTGTCTACAGTTCCAACCCAATCTACCATAATACAGCAACATCTTTCCAGCTTGAGACTTCAAGCCCTTTGGTTCTCTCAGATGATACACTGATGATGGGAACACACGGCTTCTAAGAATCCTTTGGTGTACCCCGTTGGTGTTCCCTCAGTTTTTCACATCGAGGCAAGCTGGGAGCTCGTGCAATAGCCTCACTGAGCCCCGACATGACTTCATTGGCTAACCGATGTCCCCAATGTTTAGCTTAGACTCAGTCATTAAAACCTAGTCCTTTCCTACATCGTTGATTAGTTGAATTCTGAAATAGAGAACACAGCGTAGAAACAAAGAACAGGTYGCAGAGGGATTGTGTTATACTAGCTTCTCCCGCGAAGTCGCCTGATCAGTAGTGTTTGGCGCAAACGAATGACACCAAATCCTATCAGTTCAAACAAAGTACATCGCTCCGGCGGACCCCTATCACTCACCACATCTGTCAGTAGGCGGAATGATCACTCGGGAATATCCCAGGCCCTTCAGAAAACAAATATGGCTCGATCAGACTTCTGCTGGATGAATGCTCAATACCCCAAACACGAAACTCATGATCTGTTGTGGCGGGCTCAAGCAAGACTATTACAAAGGGCTAGGCAGGCCCTACTTTACTTATACTGCGACACTTTGCAGTTTGCAACCCGATGAAGGGTAAGGGACAGCTGCAATTCTCGAGAAATAGGATCGACTCAAAGAGGAAGGTGCTCAGGGACTCGGGGACCACATTCGTCCATGTACCAGCGCGCAGCCATCGCTGACTTGCAGATGCCTTTTTTGTCGATCTACCGGCCACGTTCCATCTGTGGTCATTTATCCTTCACGTGAAATCGTGCCACCCCACGTTCTAGACACGTTGGGATGGCCACGCTTTTTCCAACACCTTGTGTGAACCCGGTACTGTTGATCATAGACTTCTGATCTCGCTGTCACCTGCCCATTTCGAGTACTTGTTTAACACAGTTGGGGTAATCTGTCGTTTCATAGTTGTTGCTGCAGCAATTAGCGAGTTTTTGGAAACCTATTCAAATATGGGATTAGCAAAAATGAGGCAGGATCCCTGGAAGCAATAAACATACGAAAGGAGCATTGATGTTTTTCTGCATTTCCAAAATGGCCGCTTCTTGGCACAATGCGGTGATCTCAGCTCCCGAGCACCCTTCGCACTGCAATGTGGTGATGCAAAGAGAGGAAGAATCAGAAGAAGTTGATAAAACCAGGGTTCAAAAGATAATTTGCGAGGAAGTGCCAGCAGGTTGCAACTTACAAATTCCGCCAGTTCCGGAACGTTGATGCCGTCTTCAATGCTCATGTCCCTCATTTTAATACGCAAGATCTCCTCTCTTCCTGTTTGATCTGGGGGGCCAACATACAGTATGCGGTCCAATCGTCCGGGACGCATGAGTGCGGGGTCCTTAGGCAGTGTTAGTCAGGTTATTAGCTAAGAGAAGAGTTGTACTTGCGATGACTTCGGGTCTATTTGTTGCAGCGACAATGGTCACACCGAGTAGCTCCTGGACGCCATCCATCTCATTCAAGAGACTCGTTAAAACACCCTCATGGGACCCCGTTTCTGTGTCTGAGGAACCTCTTGACGTCGCAAGTGCGTCTATTTCATCCTGTCACGCGTGAGCATTCTCCAAGGAAGGGGACCTGGGAAACTTACAAAGAATAGTATGGAGGGTGCAGCAGCACGAGCTTTTCTGAATACCTCCCTCACTCCTCGCTCAGATTCACCGACATATTTGTTCAACAGCTGGAACCAGATTTAGTCATATTGCACCGCTTTTTCGTCGACGACGATCCTCACCTCAGGACCTTTAATGGCAAGAAAATTCACGCCACTCTCACACGCACAAGCCCTTGCCAGGACAGTCTTACTGCAACCAGGTGGTCCATACAGCAAGAGCCCCTTGGGTGCCCGCACACCAAGGCGTTTGAAAGCCTCGGGATGCAACAGTGGCCATTCAATGGCCTCACGTAGTTTCTGTATCACCCCTGCTTGTCCGCCGATGTCTGAATACCTGACTTGGGGCGCTTCAACAAACAAGGAACGCATGGCCGAAGGTCTGACAGAAGTTAGTGATGCCATGAGCCCGGCAAGAGTCAGTTTTGGCGGCAAAYTGCTGGGGTCTTGCAGTGACGCCGCCATCCACTGTTTGATCGCGTTTGTTCCTGCTTCCCGGACGACGGCTGCGAGATCTGCGCCAACATATCCATGAGCTCGCGAGGCAAGATCGCGAAGCTCTTTGTTTGTGATATCGTAAGGTGTCTTAGCAAGGAGGACCTTCAGTATGGAGTAACGTGCCTCCGCGTCCGGAACACCTGGCGAACGTGAGTAGATATCACCCCGCCCRCGATCTTCTGTTCATGACTTACCAATCTCGATCTCGCGGTCAAATCGACCTGGGCGTCGAAGGGCAGGATCAATAGCATTGAGCCGATTCGTGGTTCCAATGACGACGACACGGCCTTGCGCATTTTCATCACCGTCCTCCATTCCATCCAATATTGTCAGTAATGTTGCCACAACTCGCTTCTCGACCTCACCCCCAGCACCATCCTCCCTCCGTGGAACCAGTGCGTCTAGTTCATCCAGCACCACGATACACGGGCTTTTATCTCGAGCATCCTTGAATACATCTCGCAACTTGGACTCCGTTTCACCATGATATGCGGAAGACAGCTCAGGGCCATTGATCACTAACACAGAGGATTTCGTCGAGGACGCGATAGCTCTCGCTAGATGTGTTTTGCCTGTTCCAGGTGGGCCATATAGTAGAATACCCCGAGGCGGTTTCAGACCTGTCAAAGGGGAACACGTGATAGCCACCAATTATCAAATTGAACTGTTGAAGAAATCCTTATTCACTTACCAAAATAGCGGAAAAGGTCCGGACGATTGAGTGGTATCTCCAACAGGTCTCGAATCTCGGTAATCTGCTTCTCCAGGCCGCCCACAGATGAATATGCGTCGCTCGTCGCTTGATGATCCACGACTTCGATTTCGGGCTACGCGTGATWAAGTAACATACAAGACATCCAGCCACAAGAACAACTCACCTTRTGAACTGATTGCGGAACTTCCTTTGCATCGTTCCCAACCATTGAAACAGAAGTGTCCCAAGTGACCAACCATATCTGGGGCGCCACTTTCAAGGACAGCAACTCCAACTCACGTGCAACGGAATCAACATTCTCTGTACCAGGTGATCCTTGAGGCGTTACAGAAGCTATGATAAAGCGGCGTCTCTGGCCTTCGTAAGGAACCTCGATGACCTGCCGGCTGGTAATGTATTTCAAACCGACTGGGGTTTTGATGTCACGAGGGGTGGGTCAGGGGAAAGAAAAACCGTAAACCAACCTAAATATTCCCGGAGAAGAAGGTATAACCAGTCTTGTCGCCCCGTCTCATGGGATTGACCAGTCATGGCAAGCGGCGGTGACGGACCTGTTTCCTTGAGACGTATGATTGCAGCTTCTCGAGCATGACGGAGAAGGGGTATTCCTGGTGGGAGTTTGCCAGAAGCCGAGCCAGACAAGGGGAAGATACACACATGCTGACGGGGTTCTATGTGGGCCGTCAGCAATAGGGGATCCGGAACGATAACGGCTGGGTAAACCAACTAGGTTAATCAAACTATAGAAGGAAGTTTGTACGGATTCCGATGCTTACTATCCTGGGATATCTCTGATGAGGGCCAGACCACCCCCAAAGCAAAGTCCTATGAAATGAGAATATAGCGCGCTATTCAGGATACGGGATAGGCATTTAGCTGGGTTCATCTAACCTTAGTTTCTGCAAAATTTTCGCCGGCTATTGCAACAAGGTCCGTAGTGCATAGCTTATAGGCTTTTAGGGTGTCGGGGTTGAAACGAATCCTCCGAGCATCTCGATGGTGGCTATATGAATCTTCCGCAGGGGCCTTAGTTGCGGTGAATTTTTTTGAGAAAAGGGTCATCTACGGGGACTTGATGGTTCCGCCAAAGCTCTACGAACCGTGGCAGTCGGGCACGTCCTCGATCAAGTCGTCCAAGGTGTTAACTCTAGGCCCTGTGGCACAGCATCAAATCAAGAGAACAAATAAGAGGTGTCAAACTTACGAGCGAGGCTTTCAGACACCCGCTGCTCTTTATTTTGTGGGAGGAATAGAGGTTAAATTGCTCTTATCAATTTCATACTCAGCCGTGTGACATAATCGGTTGTGACATTGTCGCGCGGCCCGTTACCTGGCAAATCCTGTCTCTCCATGAAACTGGCCTTGGGCTGGCTGTTGCTCGTCTCTCACAGCTACGCCTTTGCACATAGCCTGAACACAGAAATATTCGATGAACAACTCAAAATAAAACCTTTGCAAGATGGTCGAGTCTCGACAACCTTCTCGTTCAGAACTGTTGTCACAGGAGCATCACCAAGGGACCCGAGAACGATAAATGCGCAAGATGCCTGTGAGTCCGTCAGAAAACGTCTTCTAGCAGTATCAGCCTACCTTTTTTTTGAAGCGCAACACTACGTTCTATTCCCGTTGACCTTGGGGCAAATACTTAGAGAATACGCGGTGACGGAACTACACCTTACACTGAATGCAGGGAGCTGGGATTATGGCCGCTGGGAGTATCCTGAGGAAAGGCACGTAGGCCCTGGCGCGGCACTATGGGCATGGATGGGTGCTGGGGCTCCAAAAAGGTACGTATCGCAAGGTCTGGACAGGCTCAACTCGCTCATCTATCCCAAGCACGGATGAACGTTGGAAAGGCTTGCGCAATGCTTTGGCTGGACTATTTTGTGCCTCTCTTGGCTCTCTTGACGAGCAACGGACGACATCCCCGACGCGCTCATATTTCCCTGAAGGCGTTCTACCTGCTTGGAACGGAAACGGGACGCACGAGCTACGGCATGCAGTACTACCTTCAGAACATGTTTGCACGGAGAATCTCACACCATTCCTCAAGCTCCTTCCTTGCAAGTCACTATCGGGTATTGCTACCCTTTTGAACCCGCATCGTTTGTTTGATGCAGATTGGCACGGGATGGGCATTCACGTTCTTTGGCTTGGCGAGACCGGGATCGAAGTCCGTCTTGCGTTTCAAGCTGTGATAAATCCTCTGCGTTTGTCTACCACCAACAAACGCGGTACGTTAAATTTATTTCATCATACGCTCGTTGTTTACCCGGTATAGATTGGTCTTTTCACTCCTTATTTGGTCGCACCATTGAGATGAATTGTCCAGCCGCAAATACTAGTAGTGTCTTGGTCACTCTGCCGAGGACTGCAGCTTACAGCATCACACCTGATGTTTCCGCGGTCACCGATTCGCAGGCCCTCTATGATGTGCTTACTAGTACGTCAAACATCCGTATCATACGAGGGATTGACTTAGCTCGTGCGCGACTCTAGTCCAGAAACCACTCGACGTAGCCATGCACTGGCCAGACGATTTCCAATATCGTGAGCATAAACTACATCACATTGCATCATAAATATACTTGCTGACCGGAACTTTATAGCATATTCTTACGATCCCTCAGCTCCCTTTTCCGCCACTCGAGCACTAAGAGGCTTTACCCAGGTTAACGGTAAATTATCCGTTGTGCTGAAAAATCATCAGGAAACGCCACAATCTTTGGTCTACCTCGAAACCATGCCCTGGCTCGTTCAGTTCTACATTCACACCCTCCAAGCCCGCGTTTCAGGTCTCGTTCGCCGTGAGTTGCAGCATTTACCCTCATGTAYTACTTRACTTAATTGCTTTTGCTCAAGATGACATTATATCCGACATCTCCTATACACCTGCAGTGCCCCACTCGCGACCCACCACCTTTCAGGTGGTGCTTCACCTACCGCCCAAAAGCGTGACCCATCTYACAATGGATGTCGACAAGGCATTTTTGCGGTACACCGAGCACCCGCCTGACGCACAACGAGGGTGGGACCTACCCCCAGCCGTCCTGACTCCCCTCATCTTTGACACCAATGTTAACGGTACCAATCTACCTGGCAGGTACAGATTGGGTGATCCTATCTACACGTCGACCCTGCTCGTCGACATTGCTACCCCTGATTTTAGTATGCCMTACAACGTCATTATTTTCACTTGCTCCTTGATGGCATATATTTTTGGGACCGTATTTAATTTATTGACRAGGAAATTTGTTGTGTTAGACCCAAATCAAACCCAATGAATAAATTCGGCAACGTTTCCGATATCCTCCCCTTCARACCCGACGTCATTTCAAGCTTTCTCGGTTAGGATCTCTTCTKTGGAAAAACTGAGGTAATATGCACATGCGCGATAAGACACCGACTTGGGGTTGCAGGYCTTTATCAACCGGGCCATGAACTCCGAACCGGAGGAAGTTTTTTTATCTTTCATATTCAGGCAGGAGTATGTACGTATAGCCGACACAAAGGAAGCCTGGAAGCCATAAGTCCATTTCGTATCTGCTACGCCCCTGACTGCTACTGATAACRTCCCACATATTCGGGGGGACTGAGGAAGCGAAGAGAAAAACACAGCGCCATGAGTAAAACCGTGGGTTTGCTTCTCGAGTCAAGGACAGGCAGGGCTTGATAACATATCGAATCGCTGATTTTTTTTTCCGCGGGGCCGACCTAGGGGAGATATGGTYGGGGGTCCTTATCGCCAGAGCCTCGGAGGGGAGATACACATCATCAATTGTATTCCAACGAGGAGATATCCTGAGGTTGAGGTTGATTATCTTTATCCTCCCATCACACCCACCACTATTATCGATAGAATGCACTAAAAGGGACTTGGAAGCGATGGGGATACTTTTTGTAAAGGGTTAGATGGAAGTCAATCGAGTACAGTCTAAGTTCATCTGGCGCGAGAATCGGCGATTTGGAAGACGACCTGGGGAGTGCTGCAAATTGCCACCAGCAAGAATGCAAGGGGAAAAGAGGGGGGTCCCCCACCCACCAACTTCTTCATGGGAAGCATTCACACGGAATGTTAAGTCTAGTATGGTCCAAGGTGCATATTCGATCGAGTGGAGGGCTCGCCTCAAGGACACAAGTGGTAATAGAGGCATCATTAGCAAACTCTGATCGGGTATTCGCTGCTGTTCTTATCATGCAAATACGAATTGGGGCGCATGGTTGGACTGCCCTGATGACGATGAGCGCGGATCCTGCAGTTGGAATGTAGTTGAACAATTGAAAACCTGGAGGATTCCACAAGTCCAGTAACAGGGCAATTGAAGAGCGGGAGATGAATAATTCGGAGGCAGATCAGAAACAATACACTAGATTTACGGCACATTTGGAAAAATAGGATGATAGGGGTCACATGGGAAGCGATGTCACCTCCAAACCCACGCCAACAATCAACCGGTCAACGCACAAAGTGATGCCATTGATGGGTCGGAACGGCTGGGCTTCCCTTTACCAAATTGCCGCGTGCCCCATCTCGTAGATTCATTGCTTCTCAATCTACATACAATGAACAGCAAAGTTTGAAAGCTGTGGAAATCAGCGCTCTGCCCGTAGTATTTGAACAGACGTGTTTGAAGACCCTTTGCTCTTTGTCCCCCTTCTCCATTCGACCTTGAGTACGTCCCCTTTCTTTTCCATCCCCATCCTTGAACCCCACTACCAACACCATGTGCCAACAAGTAGCGTATGCATCCTTACCTTCTCGCTCGCTGTTGACCTCATCATTGACTCACGTTCCGTAGCGAAGGAACAAAATGGCAACGYTGTGGTGTCCGTGTCCGCGGCAGCTTCGTACTACCCTGTCGCCGAGGCTTACACCYCCTTTAGCACTTTCAGCGCCACCTCGTCGTCGCCATCGTAGACTGTTGTTCTACTAGTTGCGAGCGAAGCTATATTCACCCCCGAAACTGCCGACAGCCAACCTGCATTAAAGTAGTGTCGTACTTTGCTCGCTTCCCTCCTCTCAGCCCACTAAATTTTTCGTCCAGTATTTTGGAACTGAAATTCAAAGAGACATAGACACTGTTGACGATTTTTGCCTCCAATGTCAACACGCGCAATCCCTGGCCAATAATGGGTCAAAAACAGCTTAGCCAGCGCTGAGTGCCACGCACACTACCCCCAAATAATCAGAAGCCCCTTTACTCCACCTCCATTCTGTGATACCCATGCAAGCATGTATTGTATTTCCCTTCTATACTGTCCAGTTTCAATCATGTACCTTATTTTATTCGATGACGCGTGCCGTCCCGGAAGTAAGGAACCGGTAAATAATGATTCGTGATCTGCTGATCTCCTCGTTGGTATAAAGTCAGATTACCAACGACCTCGTGTTCTCACTCATTTCCACACCCGGCAGTCACACGGCAGCATTGGGTATCCGAACCGTTGCCATGACGTAGATACTATCAGCCAAACCAAAGATAACAGCCAAGAAATATAGTACATCGTGTTCTTGGGRCCGGGTCTACCACCCAAGAGTCAGGCACGAGGAGTTCGAAGGCAAGGGGTTCATCAGTCTTCCCCTACAAGGTGTACGAGCGATCGCCCATAACTGGTTATTCGGCACTGTCRATTATTCGTCCATCAAACAGCGGTTAGGCCATCCCTGCGTTATCGAACTCACCCTCAAAATCCGGCTCGCCGAGTGTGTGGCCTCTTATCTTGCGGCGTTATACATTCAATTCCTCCGATTTCCCGGACACGATGCACGATCCTTGGCCAATTGGGAGTACAGTCATACCGARCATCAACGCGTCCCCGATGATCAATCGTTCCCACCAGCTGCCTACCAGCACCAGTCGAGGATCATTTGGATCAGACTTAGGAGACACTATGTAGTCTCCCGCGAGACGAGTCTCAGCACCTCGCTCCAGCTGTTATTAGAATGACGTCTCTGATAGGTCGGCGCAGAAGAATGTGCAGGTGAATGCAGAGATGTTCAGGTGGTGCGGTCCATGAGAAAGATGGTGGGTGTAGTCTGCTAGACCGTTTACATCCGTTGATGATGTGAACCAGAACCCAATACCACAAGTGATCAGAAGCTCAGCGGTGGTAGGTGGTGAGACTGATCATAGCATCGCAGAACCTGCTCCTTGAACCGCGTGCCAGGGGAGCTGTTACATGAAGAATGAATGTGAATCAAGTTACTCGACGCCGCAATAAGAAGGACACTGCCGAACAGGCATTGTACAGAATATATACTTCTTTCTGAGTAAATCTGCTCTCTCTAAAAATCTTTTCCGGAGAAGCGTATTCTGTGCAACCTAGCTGGTTGGCGATCGGGGCACATGGGTAAGGAGCAGYTTAGTTGATGGTCACGTGGTTTAAACTCCACGGCTCGCTGTGAACCAAAGAAGACCAAACARAAATTCCTGCTCCCCGACCCCCTCCGACTGTTGTCCAGCACATTCACCATGTACCCCTCTCTTGTTCGTCGCCAGCTCGGAGGTCTTGTTCCTCCAAAGATTGCCACTCCTAACCTTGTTGTGCGTCAATAAYGCAAGGATAACACAGCGGAGACACAAGCTAATCATGTTGTCACAGTCTGGGGGCTCTGGCGCTGGCCTGGGTCCTCTCGTCGAATTTTACTCCAAGCTTCCAAAGGGGCAYGCTGTACCACGCGTAGGTGGCTTGAAGGGGCGCTTCTTCAACGGCAAGAACGCGTCTGGTACACCCCTTGTTGCCCTCATCCTCACCATCTTTGGCATCAGCTACACCCTCGACTACAACAGTGCGTTCCGTTAATTTGGTTGTTATGATACCAGGCTTATTTTTCTCGTCTATACAGTGCATTTGAGTACGTGTGCCCCCATTCACGCATTAGCATCCTATCCTGAACATTTGGCTAGAACATCAYAAGAACAACGCTCACTGAAGTGCAGCCACAACTCCGAGAGTGTAGTTTGGGAATGGTCTTTATGGCATAGATTTATAACGCAAAATGGACATTAATTTCTCCCAACACTCCATAGACGACGAAGATTTGGAGATCCTATGCTTCGCTTCTGCGGCGGTTGGTCGGACAAGAATATGCGGCCCCGTGGCTTTCGCGCCCCAGGAAGTGACATTTTGGTATCACACCATCGGTCTGCAAGCCTGCAGCGGACAGCTAGCCAACTTGCCATACTTCGTTTTTTTCTCACAGACCAGGACAATGGGACCATCAAGCATGCATTTGTGACGCTCCCTCGCAGGCCCCAGACTGAGAGTTGCATCCTCTCATTGACCATATCGATTCCTTGAAAATGACGTTCTTCGATATTCACAGACTATTTTGAGGGGGCTGGATTCGCTCACTGGTGTTCCAGGTGATGAGTCACCTGGTGCATATTCTTTYGAATGGTAGCCACACGGACGGAACCAGGTAAACCGCATCCAGGTCCGAAAGGTTGTGGAACATATATGTATGATTGAGTCTTGGATTATCACTTCCAAGTCTTGGTCAGCTGGTCGGAACAAGCGAATGGCGAGCATTTTGCCTCGTTGCCRRTTACATTGATCAGGAGAGCGCCGATGACCACGTTCATCCACCTGGAAACYTATAATCACGCAATTCCGGCAAACACCTAGTCGTTCGGGATCACACGATTGTGTAGAC
Source organism: Lepiota subincarnata (assembly GCA_023014305.1). Taxonomy (NCBI): domain Eukaryota; kingdom Fungi; phylum Basidiomycota; class Agaricomycetes; order Agaricales; family Agaricaceae; genus Lepiota; species Lepiota subincarnata. The sequence continues at coordinate 171,860 of JAECYV010000033.1, forward strand.
TTGAGTGGGAAACCTAACCGTAGCTTAGTGGCACCGCATGCCCATTGATCCGACTCCTCAGAAAGAATATTGAATGAGGTTGTGGTACATATGCCYATCAAACTTTCGGCTATAGCCTAAGTCAAGGTGTGCTTCCATGCTAATGATTTAGTTTGTCTTTTTGTCATGAAACAGCAGCGCTCGAAGCCGACGTCATTATTGTTGACGTTTGCGCCGCGTGTARTTTCACCTATATCTTGCCGAACCGGTTTTAGAAACACAATTTCGGAGCTCAGCCAGAACAAGCTCCGATTGAGCTCAACAAACATCATGAAATGCTCTTTTCTCTTTCTAACACCCACATGTGCACTGACCTATACGTCATCGACCGKCCTCAGCTTTCGACCCTTCYTGATGGTGTATATTATTCGCAATATAAGCGTGATTCCAAGGTGGCCGATTAGAGTTGAAGGTACTGGGTTGCTCAGAATGAGAGAGATCCCTATTTACAACCGCGTCACTTGCCGTGGCGATCATGGCTAACGCTTCATACCGTTACCGTTTGGTCAGCATTCTCTGACCTTGTTTTGGCCTATTAAAGGGTGAGGCCAAGTAATATATTCCGCATCATCAGGAGTCGAGAGATTAGCGAGGGAACTGTCGGCTCTTTCTCGGTACTTATAAATAACTGACCAAAGGYTAGCATCTTCGAGTTTGAAGCTGTTCAGGGACATGAGAAGCAAGAGGTATGAAGAACGCGAAATGATGAAGAATMAATTACACTGCTGACGATGACAAGAACGCGACGAGGGCCAGGTGCCTGATGTCAGGATAGTCCAAGACATTAAGGGGATATACAACACAAGTGAAGTGACGACTTCTATTGTAGTAGAAGCCAGGGCYAAAGAAAGGGGTCATCAAATGAAGTAAATGAGTTCGTCGGATGGGTGACAGTATATCCCTTCTTTCCCACGCAAACTCCGGGACTGCTGGCTCTACGAACAGTCGTAAAACTTATAACCTTGGTCAATTGGAGTTCGAACCATAGATAATTCAAACCCTTCAAGGTCATATGTAGCTAAAAATTTCTGAGCTCACAGACGGTGGATATTGGTATTGGGTATACCCTAACGATACAGCCTAAACAGCGTCAGCTTCTACTCTACCCTCCTTGATCCCTCCTCGCTGTCCGCGCTTCTGTCACAAGCTACTAGGCGGCCTACTATAATATATGGATGGTGGGAGGCCCCCGGATAATTCCTGGAGAGGTCGGTAGCCGATCCGAACGGATTTGGGGCAAAAAAGAGGCCGTCAGGCCGGAAAAAAATCAGGACGATAAGGGTCAAAATTCGCTGGATGTTGRTTCCGGAGGACCGGACAGATAGGGTATTGAGAGGCATACCAGGCTCCGGTTGAAGTCAGGCTGGCAACTCAGACGGACGGATGGTATAATGTAGATCAAGCTTTCCCTGCTCATATCCTCAACACTGGTGCCAACAATGCCGCAGCAGGCAAACAAGCTTGGATTTGCTGTTGACTTAAGAACATGAGAAATATTTTATCAACTGACTCGTGATCTTCAGGGGTTTTAGGCCGCCGTTTCAGGATYGTTAGAAAGACACAGTAGTTACTGGTCTCCTATATGTAATATATAAATATGATCCTCATACACCGAGTGGACTGGGTTGTGCTGTAAAATAGCACAGATTCGTGCCCTAGAATTATTTTRGCGATTTTTGACGATTTTTAGAGGCTTGTTCCGCAATTTATGGAAAATTCCGGACAAACAGCCGAATTTCTGGCTGAGGCTGGGAAAAAATCTGGACACTGGCGGCCTGGCGGAACGGACAAAATGTACGAAATTTCGGAATTTTGGTTACCCACCTACATAGGGACTATCCGGGGGCCTATGGTGTGGGGGGGGGGCAAGTGGAGCGATTGGAGGGATCGTATGGGGTTTATGTTGAGGCTATACCGTCCTGCTCGCGAACACGATTATGAYATATAGTTATTTGTTTTTCAATAACGCAGTGTGAACCTGATGCTGYGGTCAACTGCCGGGGCATTGGATTCAAGTCGGAAATATATCTTCTTTCGAAATAAAGCGGTCAAAGTGGCGGAGTTTTTTCTGAGCGCAGAGAGACAAAGTGGGGGAGGCCTTGACCATTCTCCACATTAGAGGCACCCGCCATGTCAGAATATGGGCCACCTCAAGTATCCACTGGGAGGGGAGAGCAAGTGATGACCTCATGTTGAGAGCTAGAATGGGAATGGGAAATTAGCGAAAACGAATAACGATAAAAATTCTGGCTGACTTATTCCAGCTTGGGCGGTTAGTTCTAACCCGGTGTTGAAGGCTGTAAACACCAGGTGTAATGGGTAGCAAAATGGAGGAGAGTAGTAGGAATGAAGGGCACTTAGGCTATGTGGTTGTGGGTCCACGTCTACGTCCATGTCCGAGGAGCAAGGCCGTTACCCGGTGGGGCTTCCAATATCATATTGTTGGTAAGCGGTGCTTGGCAGTGACTCAGCAGCTTTCAGCAGCTGACGAAGACCTCATCCTTATTGTGGAGAGTACCAGAAGGTCCCAAACCCAACTGCATATCCTCAAAATAGATCTTTAAGCGCAGTGCTTGGTAACCACATCCGACCGCCAGAATCTAAGCGTCGGGCCACACGAAGTGATAATCAGGATGGTTCCTGGTCCGTCGAGTATATATAACCCCCCTGCRACTACACACTGGTCCTCAGCACACTCTTCTCTTCATTTGTTGCCTTGATCCTCCATCACTCCATACGATAATGTCTCCCGCCAAAGTCTACGGATGGTTCGCCTCTGGCCCTAGCCTTATGGCCGCCATCTTTTGCTACGAGAAGAATGTCTCCTTCGAGTGGGTCAACGTTGAACTGCCAAAGGGCGAGCAGAAAAACCCGGATTACATGGCTAGAGTCAATCCTCATGGTCTTGTTCCCGGATTCGTGAGTTTCAGCGAAAAGTATCTCAATGGTCCTTGGATTAATGTGGTCCCGTGGCAACAGGAGGACGCTGATGGATTCACCATGTTCGAAAGCCGAGCCATCGCTCGCTACCTCGATGAGAAATACCCTAACCAAGGGATGCAATTCTTCCCGAAAGATATTCAGAAACGCGCGAGGGTTGATGCAGCCATGTATGCCGAAGCGTTCCAGCATTTCAACTATGGCGGAAACATGGTCTTTGAGGTTTTGAACAAGAGGTACGTACTTCTCCCCACCCTCGACCGATACCTGATACCAACATTGGTTTAATCTCTGTGCTGAAGGTTTTTCAATTGGCCGACAAACGAAGAAGATGTCGCGTTCCGCAAGAAGAAGCTTTTCGAGACATATGATGTCTTCGAGGCTATTCTCTCCAAGCAGAAGTATATTGCAGGCGATGTACGTATTTTATTATATATATGACTCAAATGTCTTGAACTTGTTTTGCAGGAACTCACCGTTGCCGATCTCGCTCACATTCCGGTCAGCTACAGACTCACTCACGAAGCTGGTTTGGATTTCACTACAGGAAGGCCCAACGTTAAGAGATGGCTCGAYGAGCTCTGGGCCCGCGAGTCTTGGCAAAAGACCATGGAGATTTACAAACACAAGATTTAGACTYGTATGACCACTGTACAGTAATATCAAGCGCATTTCTTGCTATGCAATAATTGTACGCCCATTAGGATTTCCCTCGATAAGAAATTCATTCCTCCCAAGCGATTTCCTTCGTGGCGATATATTAAGTACTACAATAGGGGCTCTCCTAGTATTCMAAATGACCCATCAATGCATCAAGCCCGGCGGAATTTGGATCTTCGATACTCGGGGTTCAGGGACCTCTAGTGTCTCACTTGAGATGGTCAAAAGCTTCATTCCGTGACTTTTCAAGACTTTTCATGGCCTTCTCTGCTCACTCAGCGATTCGACCAGTGACTGCCGCCGTCATTTCTTAGTTACTTTTCCACGAACTTAAACATCGACTAAGACGTGGGTACTTGTACAATAGCTCTGTCCTTTAAGCGGGATAGAATTCAAGCCCTCCAGTTTGTGGTACAGCCTTTCCGAGAGATATCATTCCGCCGCTCCGAGTCAGATTACTCGAGTAGGAAGTCAGGGTTTCTGATCTATGAATTCTTACACTCCGTTTGCATTGGGAAGCACGTCACCAACGTGGTACAATCGACCTTCGCCGATAGCCCTCGGTGGATGGAGTTGGTTATGACCTATAGGTGTTTCACAGATTATGGGTTTTCATCGCCGTCGAAATTTTGCCCCTAACACGTCAAATTAAAGTGGCAGAACCCGAATGACCTATCTCAAGAACATCAGTGCTGATTTAATATCCTTGTGAGTGAAGTAGGCAGCAATTCTTGTGTTCTTATACTTGCCACTTGCAGCTTCATCGAGGGGGAAACTGTTTTATTTAAATTAACAGGCTATTCACAAAACCGTTCATCCACTCTTGCACTAGCGTTTTACAGTCATTAGCATCGAGCTCGAAATCGCATACGCCGTGCCTTGAAAGGCCAGGTTGGTACGAACGGGTACCTCGGAATATCCCAGAAGTGGGTTTCCCCGAGGTATGTAGAAGCACTTGTCGCAAGCAATTTTTTTTTACGGTTTACAGCAGTGCCTGTGATGATCCAGAAAAGGATTTACGGGCTATTTGGAATGGGGGTTTCAGGGGTACTATATTGAGCAGTGGGCGATATGGGTTATAAGTTATGGGTCGCACTTAGGGATAAGTACAAATCCCTGCACCGCCTCGGTAAGGAAAATTTCCATGGGGTTAAAAACACTATGTGCTCTCGCATGAGGGCTAATGGCCATGTGCCGCGATTCCTCCCTACGGAGTCTCGTATCTGTCCTCCCAACTATTTTGCATATAAGGCATTTCTGACCCACGCGCCATGTAGGGTCACAGTCCAGCAATCCAACATTTCTGTTACCGCCGGAATCGTAAGATGGCGCGGCTAGGGAATGNTCACTCAGCGATTCGACCAGTGACTGCCGCCGTCATTTCTTAGTTACTTTTCCACGAACTTAAACATCGACTAAGACGTGGGTACTTGTACAATAACTCTGTCCTTTAAGCGGGATAGAAATTCAAGCCCTCCAGTTTGTGGTACAGCCTTTCCGAGAGATATTATTCCGCCACTCCGAGTCAGATTACTCGAGTAGGAAGTCAGGGTTTCTGATCTATGAATTCTTACACTCCGTTTGCATTGGGAAGCACGTCACCAACGTAGTACAATCGACCTTCGCCGATAGCCCTCGGTGGATGGAGTTGGTTATGGCCTATAGGTGTTTCACAGATTATGGGTTTTCATCGCCGTCGAAATTTTGCCCCTAACACGTCAAATTCAAGTGGCAGAACCCGAATGACCTATTTCAAGAACATCAGTGCTGATTTAATATCCTTGTGAGTGAAGTAGGCAGCAATTCCTGTGTTCTTTATACTTGCCACTTTAACGAGAGATAATATGCACAGTGGAGACGAGACGCGAAAGGAATGTATTAGGGTGAGTCTAGGATCCACACAAACCAAGGTGAGTGATACGAAGGAGAGGGTATACGAGTAAGCTACGCACCTAGGATCCACACAAACGAAGGTGGACCCTAGGTAAGTAGGGCTAACGCCTAAGTACTGCGAGATGTATGTAGTTGTTTGCTACAAATGTATACTAGTTGACACGTAGCAAGGGAATACATTCGGGTACCTACGGCAAAGGTTGAGTGTTAAGTTAGATGACCGAGATCGATATACGTCGAGCTGCATATAGCGTATTCGCATTTCGACACACTTGCAGCTTCATCGAGGGGGAAACTGTTTTATTTAAATTAACAGGCTATTCACAAAACCGTTCATCCACTCTTGCACTAGCGTTTTATAGTCATTAGTATCGAGCTCGAAATCGCATACACCGTGCCTCGAAAGGCCAGGTTGGTACGAACGGGTACCTCGGAGTATCCCAGAAGTGGGTTTCCCCGAGGTAAGTATGTAGAAGCACTTGTCGCAAGCAATTTTTTTTTACGGTTTACAGCAGTGCCTGTGATGATCCAGAAAAGGGTTTACGGGCTATTTGGAATGGGGGTTTCAGGGGTACTATATTGAGCAGTGGGCGATATGGGTTATAAGTTATGGGTCGCATTTAGGGATAAGTACAAACCCCTGCACCGCCTCGGTAAGGAAAAATTTCCATGGGGTTGAAAACACTATGTGCTCTCGCATGAGGGCTAATGGCCATGTGCCGCGATTCCTCCCTACGGAGTCTCGTATCTGTCCTCCCAACTATTTTGCATTATGAGGCATTTCTGACCCACGCGCCATGTAGGGTCACAGTCCAGCAATCCAACATTTCTGTTACCGCCGGAATCGTAAGATGGCGCGGCTAGGGAATGACTGTGAATGACCACTTGATCCAAAAGCAATGTGCAACTGAGAGAGGGTGTACACTGGAGGTCGTTGATCTTATACCCGACTTTTCGATGACTCGACTTCCTGTGCTAGTCTCGAGTGCTTGAATACTTTCGAAACAAATTACAACACGTTCTGGTGCTGCAGTGTTCGAAATACAGGTATAGCCGAATTTTTTTTACACGATTTCATGTATCTAATCGCGTACTCGCGACGTCACGACACTTCCTATACTTCCTATACATGTTTGTCGAACATTCTATATTCAGGTTCCGGAGGTAGCTTAGGCCGGTCGAAGAGAAGTTGRTGTTCCTCCATCAATGACCTCAAAGGACTGTCTTACCGAGCAAAACATYCTTCTATTGTGCTGTTCATATGTTGCTCAGGTGACCCTTCTATCGCCGCCCCCCGGTCAAATATCAACGAACCTTGGAACACGAATCATGCTGAGCTACCTSGAATTCCATTTCCACCGCCATAAATCATYCCGGCTTTGCGTTATCTAAAACAGGTACACTTTACCTTTAAAGCGGTTTTACCTAGAAGGCGACTGTGCGTCAGACGGTATTCTCTTCAGCARTAGCCAAGTATCATGAAAACAATGGCGACGCGCCACAGATATTCTCGCTCCGTGGGGGGATGAACTTCGACTTCTCACAGAGATTGGGGGAGATTTATCTACAACTTTTGGACCCAGTAATTTCATTGCTCCCCCTTCATGTATCCAGATTTGCGACGACAAAGTATAGACTCMGTAGTCGCATGTTGAGATATGTGTTGATTATCTGGCCCTCAGGACCAGGGTGTCCGAATATAACATCCCTAAAGTCTCTAAGCAGTCAGGACAAGCAGAAGTATGCATGCCTTCAGAAACATAAAACTTCGGCCCATGTTCCCGATGTTGAGCGCTGTCTTTGTGGTCGGGCGGCAAATAAGGCGCTAGAATCAAAAGTGACAGCGGGAATGGACCGAGTGTGTGTATTTTCTTTTATCGAAGGTGAGGCCGTTGAAGCTTGGGGTGGCAGTATCGGTGGTAGGTATGAAGGCCTGCCAGGAGCACCAGACCACATGGAAGTCTCATTTCATTGTTTTCTTTTATAACGTGATAAATAGGCGTTTTCAACAGCCTTTCCATCTGCCACAACAAGCTCGGGTTGCGCACATGCAAAAGGTAAAGCTACTGGGGTCGCTATTTCCAGGGCCCCACAGTAGTGGTAGCAGGCTTTCTGGAAGTCGAAGTCCCCATGTACATGGCTGACGGTTCGAAACTTCGAACACCCAAGTTCTGGGTCACTTGTCGCTGTCCTACCTTGAGAGGAATATATGGAAGCACTGGGAAGCATGTACGGTCCGTTCCCAAGTAATATATTACATGCTTGGTCCGGTAGTACCACTCTCTATATCTGGTGTGTGGCGGCGCCTCATCATTGGACGAATTTCGAGGGCGGTGAGGCTGGTTCAATGGTTTATGAGCCGTGATTCTTCCTTCCCGTGCAGAAGTCTCTGAAGCGGTGGGGTCGAGGCGTGACTAGGGTCATGTGGGCAGGAGTTCAACAAGTACACATACACATACACGAAGCGCCCAAGAGAGCTGTTTACTTGTCGTCGRGCATCTGGTAAGTAAATAGCGGAGGGTGGCCAATATAGCATATGAGTGATCGAATAGGTCCGAAGCATAACTGGTTCAGGCAGGTGCTCCTCTAAGTGGCCCGCAGACTTCCTGCGTACATTGGTTGCGCTCTTCCAATACAACGAACAATTTTACCACCTCTAAGAGTATTATAGTCATTTTCAACGTCCAATTCAAGTGTATCATCCGGGAATGGGTAGATAATTCACTGACTCCTGTTCTGATCTACCTCATTCAGTATAACACCTAAATTAATATATTCATGTATTTACACAGACAGTCTGTATTAAGGTACATAAATTTTTAAAAAAGTTCATAAAACATGACAAAATCAGAATATATGCATTTGGGGGTTTACTGACATCACTACCTATCCGCTTCGTCAAGCATTCAAACTCTACAAATATTCTATCCCAGACTAGTACACAGCTCACTCTCCCAAGGAAGAGGGACTAGTTGTCTCAGTCGTTGATGTTATCTCCATTTCGAATACTTTGTTGGCACTCATTCATAGCTGACTGGTGCAAGGGGCCTTTGGCTCTTCAGACAGAGCTGGCAATGAGATATACTAGATGACCCCCCCCTCTTCCACTATATCTCTGATGAAATAAGTGACTCGCCTTGCGAGAACTCTGCCGATTCGGTAAACTCTAGATGCGAATGTAATGGTAGGTTTTAGGAAGGGATTCGATGTAGTGACAGTCATGGTAGGAATGCTGCAAGTGCTACAGACGCAGGTGGGGTGTCATGAGTAACGGATGAGTAGAGTTTGGGAAGGAACGGATAATAGGCACGCGTCGCTAGTATTGGCTCGCAAGGCGAGGAGGTGGATAGTGAGTGTATTGGCAGTAGGAGGACGAGAGTAAAATGAGGAGTTTTCTTCCGTAAACCTCAGCACTTACTCGTCCGAAGGACTGGACGACTTGATTCATCATCACAGAATATATGTATGGGAAGACTTGTAAGTCCTCTGCAGCCAGACTTTCAGATTCATGAAAATTTCATCGATGGTTATGCCCACATTTTTGAATGAAATTTCGCCTGAATTTCAGTGTGTGAGGTGGCACCCAGCCGTGCAATGGAATGATCGCTCATTTGGGGACTGAGAAGCATCTTAGTGCTCTTAACTGTGACCGCCCCGCTCATTGACGATACCATGCTTCATGTCGTTAGGTTCTGTATCGACATGCAGTCTCAAGCCAACATAGACCGCGGGTGTCGTAAGTACCCCCATTCTACGGCCTCGAGAAACACATTCTCCTCCGCCCAAACCACCACTCGGCAGGGATCTTGAAGCAAGTGCGAACCATTCGCTCGTCTTGTGCTTGGCAACTGATTTCCACCGATAGGGCCATGGTAGTACCCGCAGACACCCGACTCTCCGCTGGGTCGGTACCTTTTCGATTCCGCCTCTCGGAAATTTAAGTCATCTATACACGCAATAGGAAGTACGGCTAGGTACTAAGAAACCCATATCAGTGGATGAGAGCAGCGAGGACGAAAACGACGAAGTCGAGAAGTTCATTTCCCGCTTGTGCTTCTAGCGGGGAGAACCGGTTTCCAGAGCTTGGCAAGACAAACCAACAGCAAGGGATTTCGATGCATCGCACCTCAATTAATCGTACCACTTGGTAACCAGCGGCTAAACTGAGGGCTGGATCGACTCAGGAATTGGCCATCCGGGCCTTTCGGTGTGCGCATTTCTGGACGGAACCTACTGATATGGGTAGAATCTTGGCAAATAGTACCCTGTTACTCTTCTATCTTGTCGATCAATTGAGAACCTCAGGGACGCAGCTCATCCGGAATGATACAATTTGGTTCAAATTAAATAGTGCAATATTCTTGGAAATAGTGTACCTATGTACAACCACTGGAATTGGTATAATTTGTTTCCACTCAACGGTTTCTACTAGAATCACGACGGGAAAACGAATGGTATATGTTCCTTCTGCAGTGTGAGAACCAGTCAACTGGAACCCTCATCGAGCGGCTTCAACCGTTACTGTTGGCACTGCCGGCACTGTCGGTGCTGCAGGCGCTTTCGATGCAGTTGGTGTTGCCGATACCATTGGTGCCGCYGATACTGCTAGTGCTGGTACCGCTGGTGCCATTGGAGCTGCCGGTGGGGTTGGTGCTGTCTGTACTGTTGGTGTCGCTGAGACTGGCGCTGAGCGAGGCTTCCGRTCRCGGCCATTTTTAAYGTGTGCTGCAGCTGGGGGGTTATCCTCGACCATCCTCTCGACAACTTTGGTAATGGAAATCCCGTGCTCCACGTCGCCGCTTGATCTGCGCGATATGCCCTCCATAGAGATGTAGGTGTCCAATTCAAAGACTCCTGATGCCTGAAAGCCAACAATTGTCAGTGGAACGAAATAAYGATATCGGAATTTCGATTTGACGACGCACAATTTGCCTGTTGGCTCTGAAATGCGGAGTAACCTTTTCGTATCACGTCAGTTCTGTAACACCTGTAACCTAGCAAGTTTTTCTTACCTTTCCGGTCATCCCAGTTCCTTGTCTATTAGAGCTGAGTCTCGACGAGCTAAGAGTCACTTTTTCTTGTTCTCCGAATAGGACATTGTGGGTATCGTTGGCATTACCCGCCAAGTGGTCCCATCCCGCCCGGGCGTTCAGTCTAGATAGCAAGCTTTGAGTCGGAAGCGAAATACCAAAGGCACACAAGTGCTTACGTGCTCAAGAGAGAGTTAGTGTATAATTTCCCAAGTGCGAAATCCCAAATGAAATTACTGGGCGGGTCATTTTTTAAGAGGAAGTCTATACACTCTCGTAAGTGGCACTTACAGCGTGGTTTTCTATTTCAACTGTTAGCTTCTGGACGTTTCGTAGCGCTATTGAACAAGGAGCTCACCGGAACGAGAATGAAAATAAGGACGTCGGCTGCAGCAGAGACAGCGGTGATCGCGCCGGTCTGAACCGTGACTGCACAAARGGCTCARGTYAACCACGAGTGAAGRCTGAAAAAAAKAYTCYRAACTCACGTCTCATTATCCTACTGATGTGATCRTCGGTAGACTTGAATCCGGTCTTCCGTTTATACTAAATTCAAATTGAGCCTTCTTAGTGATCCCGAGTCGAGTAGGAAAAACCTTACGAGCGACCATACGAGCGCGCAGGTGATTACAACGTCACCACCGGCAGAAGATGCTAGCCACGTAATAACGGCGCCATGGAACTGTTGAAGCCTCGCATATTCCGGTATGAGYGTCACTGAAATGGTCGTAGCGAGGCCGCCGACTGACGAAAAAAACTCAGTCAATCAGAATACCAGGATAGAGGATGTTAACTCACTGAAGGCGCATACAGCGAAAAAGATGATGGAAGCGTTGATCAAAACTGAYTTGGTGATCACTTTGATTCTCCAAGCCATGAACAATTGCACAGGGGTTGAAATCATGACCTAGGAGTAGATGAGATCAGTTCAGCTTTTGCAAATCAGGGGCGGAAAGGATTATACGTACAGTGACAATTGGGTCTTAGAGGAGTAAGGAGGACCTCGGTCAAATGGGGAATGGATAGTAGATAGCTCCTGACGCTTACCAGCAGACAACACTAAATGAAACAGAAAGGATAGGAGGAGAACGGACACCGTGTGAGCTCAGCACCTCAAAGGAAGGAAAACAGACATACTGATTGGGGCTATCGTGACAGCTCGCATGGTTCCTATCGACTTGGGTTTAGCTCACTRAAAGTCTCATCTGTAGAGAGCACTCTACCATAGCGTTTGACCATGGGTTCGTACATCATGCCAATGTCGAAGCCTGTGTTCAGGGTCTCCATAATGAATAGATAGAGCACCTAGGAGATATCCGGTGTRAGTATTCTTGTGCATTGTCGAACATCCATGACAACTTACGAAGTAGCGAATCCATGCGGGGTCTCTGAGGGGCAATGTCAGTGACCAAGATCAACCRTGGCTGAAGAGATAGAGGTACTTCTTGTATGTCTGATAGTAAATGAACGACTGGCCTGAACTCAGTACATGCATCGGTCTAAAGATGTTGACCAGCCTACCTGCACAACTAGCATCTAAACACAAGGTCAGCAGAAGAAACTATGATGGGGTCCATGACTACTCACGCCATAAAGTATGGTGTTAGCGAAGGTGCCAATGAGCATAGGACCGAGGCTGCACGAATTGTCAGCATCGCGAGGGCAAGTGGGGCTGGTGGTCCTCACAGAAGTTCGACGCCGGCCATGATCGCTATGCAGGATGCAGACTGGCACTACCCCGCATTTATAGCATGTTCTAAAATCCTCACGTCAAGCTCTATCATTTTGAACCTTTCCGAAAAAGGATTAGAGCGGGTTGCGGAAATTTTCGCGGAAAAAGAAGTATGTTTTAGGAGATGTCATTTCTCTGCACCCGGGAGAAGTCTTCCTTCGATGCCCACTACCAGTCCCCGAGAAGTGTGGCGAGGTGTGGGTATTAATCAGGAGCTAGCCAAGCTTGCCTCCTGTGGAACAGGGTCGACAAGAACTGAGCGTAGGTGCTGAAAGTCCAGCGGAATGTGAGCCAAGRTAGAGCATTTAATATCAACGTGTGAGGATCGAAGATGCCACGCGGTTTTGAAAAATTGGGGGWAGCAGCGGCAGCCRCAGGGTTGATATCTTTTCCGAGCTGCTGATAACAGTACTCCTGGCCGTGGGCCGGTTGCAGCGCGGGGGCGTGGTACAAATGACCCTTTTGGTATAGCATAGTCATTTCTATAGATAGACGACACTTGTGAGCTGGGAAGATTTCAAGCATCTGGGGTAAGCCAGGACCCAGGATCTGCASYGTTGAGCGTTCGACTTTTCGGTYGCAAGYAGATCTTGGGTCTGCTAACTCCACTCCATCTGGGCGGTTCTACGGGACACCACCTTCTGAATATTTTCTGAAAATAAACAGAACACAAAAATTAACAATAAGAACAAGTGGTGATCCCAAAAGCTTAYGCTGAGATAATCACCGAGGGGACATCGGCCAAGAAGGGGGAAGAAGACGTAATGACGACCGGTCTTCCAATCTCTCGTGAACTTCGTCAAGAGCGGGTTAGCATGACCTTTGGGGTCTTTGCGACAACAGTAATCTGATTCTAGCAATCCAGATTCAACTTTTCCAAGAGCGGTTTCTTCACAGGGCATAGACCCATAKTATGCTGTTACTCTGACAAACAAGTTTCGTGTGCTGGACCCTGTCAGTTTTGGATTTGAGGGTCAGAGAGTAGGTTAAGGAATTTCGGGACGGCTGCGAGACTCGTTCTATCGGCAAGTTGTGGTACTTGCTYGAAGTCAAGGGTTGGATGACTTAGGGGGGGGGGAAGGAAAAAAACTGTTACGGTTGCGCGTGGTCACATCACGCATCGCGCTTAACCAGACCCTTGAAGCGCTGGCGGACACCCCCGCTCGCACGAAGCGACCGGACCTCCCAATGTTACTGTACATAAGAGTCAGAAGCATCGCATGAGGTACTCAACACTTGCAAGTCGAGAAAGTCAGACAGTCCTGCCAGGAATTTTACTTGACAAGTCGCACTAACTTTGTAGGTCCCCCCGCCCAACCCCCATTTTCCGAGCGCTCAAGCAATCTGCGATTTTGAAAAATTACCAATTAATGCTCACGTGTTTACAACTCAGTCTAAACATGTTCCCACGAATTAGCTTTCGGATCTCTTCCCCTGCCCCTCAGGCATTGGGAGCTRAACGTCGAACTGTGAACTGAYAGATCGTTTTTATCCCTTTCAGGGACTCCCACATCATGAAGCTGCCCTCGCTAGAGTTGCTACCCTCGAAATGCAYAATAGGGAYCATCCATCCTACGCACGGGCGATCATTCGGGAACAGACAGGCTTTAAGCGATTGMYAAGGGCCCTGGTAGCGGAGCTGGATTTGGGCAGCAAGGTGGCGCCTGCAAATTAGTTGTTTAACTTTAGCCTCTTCTCATGGGGCGCATGAACATCGGAGCGCCGGCTCATATCAGCAACTCCACGTCGAAAAGCCTGCAGAAATGTCAGGCCGCCGTTGCATTGTCCAGTTCCCAACTGTTTCCCAGCGACAAGTGAGCCCTTGATGTTTATATGGTTCAGGCACATGGCAAGGGTTGGAATTGATGCTAAAACATTTTCCCCTGTGATTTATGTCTTTTTTTTTGTTTTCAATGTGTGCATGTGTGGAGCCCAGGACCCTACCTCATGCCCAAAACGGCCGTGATGCCTGGCGGTGTGCGCGGCCGTTGCCCCAACTCATCAAGTTCCTCGGGTTACCTCAAGGGAGCCGAGTTTGCACCTTTAAAGCGATTCGGGACGCCCTCGACTTCAGCATACAGCTTCGTCGCCTTTGATCAGGCAGATTGTCCTTCGGGGTTAAATCTTTCCGTCCTGAGGCAAGGGTCGTCGTGGTAAAGGCTGCTTATTTTACACACCGAGTTTATTCAAGGCAACCCTGAGCAAATGATATTTGTCCAGCGGTGTTATAAGACCGCGCAGCTCCAAGTGGAAGTCCCGTCTGTTGCTTTCATTCCCCTTCCCTAAACCCTCTGTGCTGAACCGTGATTATGATTCAGGAAGAAAGTATCGGGATCATTGGCTCAGGACCTGCTGGTCTCATCACCGCCCATATCCTAATCAAAGATGGATTCACAAACACGCAATTGCTAAGTCGAGATGACGGACCAGGTGGTATTTGGGCAAAGGATCGTGTATATCCAGGATTATCACTCAACAAGTACGTTCCCACGCCGCGACTATATCTCTGAAATAATTGACTGTCACCACCCCCTCCAGTGTATATGGCCAACTACGTTTTTCGCCGATGGAGATGGATTCCCCTCCAGACGCGGAGAAAACGGGTGGAAGGCTTACAGGGGAGATCATGTCCGACTACATGGAAAGTTTCGCCAACAAATTTCTACGTGGACGCATCCGATACAAAACCGAGGTATTGAACGTCAGGCGCGAAGAGGGCAACAAGGGTTGGGTTGTCCAGGTCGAAGATCTAGCAACAAATACAATCTCAGATCTCCACTTCTCAAAAATCGTCCTCTGTACTGGTGTAAGTTGTTATACAGAAAACCCCCCCCCCTTTTTTTTTTACTCAATCTTACACAACGAATAGGGTTGCACCACCCCCAACATCCCATCATATCTCTCCCCTCATGCCGCAGAAGCCTCTCGTTATCGAGGCCACGTTCTACACTCGAGCCAGTTCAGTCGGGAACTTCCTAATATTCTTGCGGCTGTCAAGCCTACGCAGTTGGGATCAAATATAGACACAGGATCGGTAGTCATCATCGGCTGCGGTAAATCTGCTCAAGAGTATGTCATCCCTAAAATTAAATTTCGCTCCTATTCAATCGCGAACTTTGCGTTAACTCTGTTTTTTTTTTCTTTCCCGTGTCGTAGCATGTCGGCATATCTTGCTAATCAGGGAAGAAAAGTCGCTCTGGTGTTYGAACAACTTGATACGTTCATCGCGGCTCCGAAACCAGTTCCGCCGTATTTGCGAAGGAGCAGGTATGTGCGTTCCCTACTGATTTTTTTATAATGCTCATTCTCTTTGCTCCCTCGCAGATTCTTCTCCGTATTCTCCCCATACATTACCCTTCAGTCACGTCTACAGTAAGACCTTCTCCCTCTCTCTCTCCTAAGAAACCGATGTAAATCTTTGTCCAACAAAGACGATTTCTCCACAAAACGCGACTCGGATCATGGCTCGTCCATTCCCTTTTCAACAAAGTCAGCCAAGGTGGAGTGCGTACATTAACCAATATACACATTCTACACACACACTAAAATATTCCCCCCTCGCGCCAGTTCCGCGCCTTTAATATCCCAATAAGCTCCCCGCTACGCAACGTTCGATCCCTCTTCTGGGATCCACGAATCAACGATGTAGGCGTCGCCCGTCCGACAACYTTTTTCGCTCTCGCGGCTCAAGGTCTCATCGACCTCCACGCACCCGCACGCGCCGTAGGCTACGSCGAAGACGGGCGCTCCATCTTGCTCAACAATGGACAAAAGATCCCTGCGGACGTTGTTATCCTCGCTACTGGATATCGATCTTCCTGGGAGAACATATTTGACGGTACTTTGTGATCCCATAATTGATCCCCTCTGACCAGTGAACTGATATTGATTTTTTTTTTGTTCTGTGATGGGGTGTAGAGCGAACCGCCGATGAACTCGGTATCCACAGACACGTTCTGCCGCCTTCCGCTCTCGCCAATGACGAATGGGCATCTTACCATAGCCTACGTAACCCGCCATCACCATCACCATCACCATCACCATCACCATCATCATCGCCACTGCTGCCACCACCAATAGCAGCACCAGCAGCACCACCACCCCAGGCAACTTCAATTTACCGTGGCATCATCCCCGCCAAGAACATCCACAAAAAAGATTTCGCCATCAACGGCGCCATTGTAAGATCTCCATTCGTTCCCCCATCATCTATATATATATATATATAAACTCATATAAAAAAAAACAAAACAGCTATCAGGTAACAACGGCTACGTATTCGAAGTCGTCGCACACTGGATCTCATCCTACTTTCTCAATGATAACCAACTCTGTCTCCCACCTACACCAGAAGCAGCACTTGAAGAAGCCGAACGACATAGCGCGTGGTGTGAGAAACGGTTTCCTGGGGTGTTGGGGACGATGAATGAGAGTATTGCAGCTGAACTTCATTTATGGTCGTGAGTTTCTTTTGATGCTCCTCAATCCTTGCATGGTACTGATATGAACATCTCTACCTTTGAAAATATCAACAGATGGCCCCAAGCAATTGATCAACTGCTAGAAGACATGCATCTACCGAGCGTCCGCAGCGGCGGACGATGGTTCAACTGGCTATTTAAAGTCATCGATATCGGGGAAATCAAAACGCTCTCAGAGGAGCGGAAAGCACTCCGAGAAGCTCGGTTGAAAAAGTTATAATAACTAGATACACACAATGGGCGAGGGGAGAGAGATGACTACAACTACTTATACCCATTTTTTAAATATAACAAAAACTTTTTTTTTCTTCACAACCGCCCCGATCTCTGAACGACTCCATCACTCATCATCCGAATCACCGACCCCAACGACACACACACCGATAAAGGCTGCGCTACCGAATCCCTCACAACAGCTACACCCGGAACAGCAATCGCWGTAACCACAGTAACTCCAAATGGAGGAGTCTCAGTAGGAAGAGTCTGAGTAGGGGCAAGAGGAAGGGGAGGTGGAGGAAGCTGCAACGGTGACATCGTCAACAACAACACCTCATCATCTAGTTCCCTGGTACCCAAAGGCAAGATCGTCGGTGTCTCCGGGGGTAATGTCCGAAGCAGCGCATCCGTCTCCAACATCTTTTCTTCTTCTTCCTCCTCTCCTTCCTCCTCCATGGACGACGACAACAATTCAGACTCGTCTCTGCCAGCGCCMACTCCAAACCTCTCAAACATCGCCATACACACAGCCAAAGGCGATTTAGCCTTTCCACCAGCATCAACAACAACAGTAACAATCTTCTCCTCCGCCTCCACCACCGCATGAGTTATTTCATTCCCTGTTACCGCCGTTGTCGTCGTCGTCGTCGCAGTTGTCCCCATCACGGGCGTCGACAAACAAGATCCCCTATCCCAGTCCRACCGGTTACACAACAAATCCCGTAAATCCCTTTTACCTTCTCCTTCTCTCTCCAACACCGTTTTAATATCCTACTCCCAAAAGTCAAAACACGCATCCAAAAACACTGAGAAAACTCACAGCAACAGGCTCCAACAGACCCATCAACTCTCCTATTCCACCATCATCATCCTCCTTCCCATCCTCTTCAAACACTCCCTCCATCAAAACCGGCGACTCACTCGGCCAACACATGGTCGAATAATTATCTTCACGACACGGTGACGAAGGCGGAGGTGGTGGAGGCGATCGTAACCGCTGCGATGGCGATGGCGACGACGACAATAACAACCTCGACTTTTCGTTGTCCCCATCCCTAGCTTCATCATCTCCATTACCACTATCACCACCGCCACCAGGGCTAGTAGTAACAGTAGCGGGAGCACCAACACTCCCCACCGCCACCGTCGTCGGCGTCGTCGTCGCACCCCCAACCAAAGGCGACGCATGAATCCTAAACGACTTGTCCGGCCTCAACGCAAACGGCACTTCAAAAAACGTTCTCGGGCTCTCTTCCACCTCCACAGGAGTAGCAGCATCAGCACTTTTTTCATCCAAACACCCATCCAACAATCCCAATCCCAATCCCAATCCACTTCCACCCACAATACTCTGATTCGGCGGTGGTGGACTCTTCAGACCTGGACTCGAACTCGGATTGGGACTCGGATGATGACTGTGGGACATGATAATCCGCTTTGAGAGTTCGACTACGGATTTGAGTTGCATGGACATTTGCGTAGGTGGGGTCTTTTGCTATAGGAGAATTTTTTGGTTAGAGAGGTATGCCGCGGAGGGAGATGGAAGGACAAGTTAAACTCACATTTCGAATACTATGTAACCCCAAACCAACAAGGCATTTCGAAGAGGAGCTCGGGTTCGCCATCAGAGAGTGTGTTAAAAGTGTTGATGTAAACTCACCCCTGGCGTCCACGTTTATAGGATCCCTTTTTTGAAACTGACCACTCGCCTAGGTCCAAATGCACATCATTCGCCTCAGGAGATTTTCCAGTCAAAACTCGAATCCGATCAGCAAAATATCATTTGGAGCAAAAACATTATGACGCCCAATAAAACGATCCAGGGGTATCCGTCCATCTAGAAAGGGTATACACAAATCCTACCACACCCAACGCATACATCAACCCAATCACTTAGAAACAGCTTGTAAAAAAAAAAAAAAACATATTTTCAAAATAAGAACGACTCACCAAACTTGTACCGAGGAAACATTCGCATCTCGTACGCRATCTGCGGGAATCCCATGAAGTTGCAAAACACGTGTGCGGAAAGAGGAGGGTAGAAGGAAGAGGTGCGGAGGAAGAGGTAGGCGGTGTAACAACCAAAGAGGGTTGTGTATGCAAGCTGGAAGACTTGAGGGGGGAACAATCAGCGAGTGTACAAATATGTGAAGAAAAAAGAAACGTACGGATGTTGGTTAGTGCGTGGAGGGCAGCTTGGCGGGTCCGGCCGAAGCGGTTAAAGATCTCCCAAGCATGGTGGACGTGAGCTATAAAAACGACATGGGATGAGTATGTGGTTTGTAGATGATTTCGCGCTCGACGTGCCTAGACCGAATGAGAGAGGGCTAAGAAAAATGAGTTGGGACCTGGGTACGCCGGCAAGATGAAGAACAGAGAGGGTACAGCTCCGAAAGACGATTTCTTCCGTAGGTGGTGCCTAGGTACAAAGTTTAAACACTTTCCAGACTATCACCAAAGCACATACAACAATAAAATTTCTCAACCCTTGCCAGGTAAAGAAGTGACGACGGATGTGCGATTCATAAGACCAATGACGCTGAAAGGGGAGTGTACCACCCAAGGAGATGGCATAGAGCGGGCCGAGGAACAAGACAGGCGCGACGAGATGGGGACGAAGCGCGTGCCAGCTAAACTCTAGACCGCGCGTCAACCCGAGTCTCTCGAGCAATTGCCATAGTGTCTATGAAGGGTATGTCAGCCAGCGCAAGAAAAGATAACAACAAGGCAAACGCACGAGACGCTGCACGACCGCGACRAGAACGCAGCAGAGAAGACTGGCAAGGGAGACGGCGATGAGACGTGCACGGATGACGTCAGGATGGTCTCTGCCTAGGTGGCTGGCGCGTGCCTGGGACGAGGCGTAGATGGAGGCGACATAGATGGCAGAGAAGAGGAGAGAGAGGAGGAACATGAGTTACGTAAGCGTCCGTGTTTGGAAAGAATGCCACGACCAACCAACTCACTCTTCAGCCACGATGGGAGAGCCGTCCAAGCAGGAGACCGAACACGTCTTTGCCGTCCTCAAGGCCCAGCGCGCAAACAAGGCAAGTTCATTGTTATTTCTAGTGCATTTGTCTAAGTTTSCCCCCAGTCCTGCTTTGACTGTAATGCCCGCAATCCRACATGGTCCAGCGTCACCTTTGGCGTCTACATCTGCCTCGAATGCTCCAGCGTCCACAGAAACATGGGCGTCCACATCAGCTTTGTCCGATCCACAAACCTCGACACCTGGCAGCTCGCCCAACTCCGCACYATGAAAGTCGGCGGCAACGCCTCCGCTTCCGACTTTTTCTCCAAACACGGCGGCAATTCACTCCTCTCCGACTCGGACACCAAGAAAAAGTATTCCAGCCGCGTTGCAGAGCTCTACAAGGAAGAACTCGCCCGCCGTGTCAAAGAGGATGCTCTTCGGTAATTTATATCATATCTGTTTGCCGCCCTATCACTTATCAATTGGCCTTAAGATTTCCTAATCGCATCAGCGTAGACGGCATCGAACCACCCACACAACCCAAACCCGCCGACGCCGCCGCCGAGGAAGACGATTTCTTTACCTCTTGGTCCAAACCCAACACGCCCAGAAACCTCTCTGCATCCAACACCCCCGCCCGCGTCGCAACGCCCCCTGTCCTCGGTCGCGCCGCATCCGCCTCTTCTACCTCTACTACCACTACCACTACCACTACAAGCGCAACCTCCCCCTCCCCTCGYACCATTACCTCCTCTTCCGCTGCTCGCCCGGCCCGTCTCGGCGCAGGCTCYTCCCGTCTCGCTTCATCCGCCAGCACAACCTCCACCGCCTCCACCACTTCCACCACCAACAGCAATACTACAGCCAAAAAAGGAAAAGGACTCGGCGCACAGAAAACTAAAGCCGTCGACTTTGCAGCTGCAGAACGCAAAGCCCGCGAAGAAGAAGAACGAATCAAACAACTCGGATACGATCGTCAGCGTGAAGAAGCGGAAGAAAAGACTCGGAAAGAACTAGAGACGATCAAGAAAGCTCAAGAGATCGGTCCTCAATCCAAGTCTTCTACTACCACTACCACCACCACCACTACTACTGCCAATAAACCTCAGCAGAAACCTCAACAAAACGCTGCGTTTCCTCGTCTCGGATTCGGTGCTATTCCAGGGGCAGGTGCTGCTGCCRCAGTAGCAGCAGCAGCAGCAACAACAGCATCCACAGCATCAGCGAAATCAGCAGGCAGCGACGACGCACCCACAGTCGCACGAGACCGATTCGGAAATCAAAAAGGAATCTCATCCGACATGTTTTTCGAACGAAACGCATATGATCCAGTCGCAGCAGGTGAAGCACRGACGCGATTGCAAACTTTCCAAGGCGCGACCAGCATATCCTCAAATCAGTACTTTGGGCGTGAGGAGGAAGACGAGGATGGTAGTGGCGGTGCTGGCGTTTCCCGCGATAATATACTCGGCGATGGGAGTCTTGCAGGGTTGGAGAGTGCGGCGAGGGATGCAGTGTCGCGTGTGCTTGCGAAYCCGGATGTGCAGAATGTAGGGGACAGTATTCGGGCGGGAGCGTTGCGGCTGAGTGACTATCTTGCGTCGATGTCGATGGACCGATAAAGTAGTTTTTTTAGCTACAACATATTTGCGTGGGAAATACTAGCTTTTTTTAACTCTTTTTTGCCAACTTGTTTGCACTCTCTCTCTCCCTCTCCCCCACACACCCACACCCACACCCCATCGAATGATGTCTGGATCTAGGACAGACCTCCTCGCGTGGCTCAATGAACTCCTTCAGATCAACTATACCAAGATCGAGCAGTGTGGGTCGGGAGGGGCGTATTGTCAGATCCTGGATTCCATCTATAGTAAGTGAAAAAGGGGGGGGGGGATTACTTGTAACTTATCACGACCGCATAGATGACGTTCCAATGAACCGTGTCAAGATGAACGCGAAACATGAATACGAATACGTAGCCAACTATAAAATCATGCAGAATATATTCAAAGCAAAGAAGATTGACAAGGTAAGGGTGGGGGAAGCACGAACACAAAACACGCAATCGATTTCTCTGACACCCACACACAAAAGCCCATCCCAATCGAACGTCTCGTCAAATGCAAAATGCAAGACAACCTCGAATTCCTCCAATGGATGAAAAAATTCTGGGACGCAAACTACGGCGGACAAGGGTACGACGCCATCGCGCGAAGAAAGGGTGTTTCGCTGGAGTCGCCTGCTACTGTTGCGCCGCTTCCTACTTCGCGATCTAATACCGCTGCTTCTGGGGGTGGACTTCATGCTACTGGTGGCACTGGTGGTGGAGCGGGTAGTCGGGCGGGGGGAAGAACGCCGATAGGTGGTTTTCGTTCGGGATCGGCTCAGTCGAATGAGGCGGTGTTGCAGTTGCAGGCTCAGGTGAGAGAACTGAGTGGGCATTTGGAGGGGTTGGAAAAGGAGAGGGATTTTTATTTCGAAAAGGTAAGAGCATTTAGATCCACCAGCTCAAATTCATTCACGTTTTTTTAAATGATCGATCAGCTTCGCAATATTGAGATTCTGGTACAAACGCAATTGGATGTGCTCGAGGCGGAGGAAAAGGATGATGTGACCCTGCGTGATATTCAGAAGATTTTGTATTCGACCGAGGTGAGTTTCTTGTATGTGTTCGTCATGGTATGGTTGGCCTGAAATTTTCCTCCATAGGAGGGGTTTGAGGTGCCGGAGACTGCGCCTGTGGATGAGGAAGAGACTTTCTAGATCATCATCATCATCATTTCCTTTTTTTTTTTTCTTCTTTTAATTACAGTATACATACGCTCTCTCTCGTTATGCAATTTCCCCCGTTTTGCTGCTTTTATGAAAGACCAGCAATAGCAAATTCAGAGAGGTATTTGCAAGACAGATGGTAGGTTCGCCTCTCCTCCGGAAAGAAGAATCCTCGTCATGCTGAGAGTAGCTTATGATCGCCCAAACCCGACGGCTCTGATGAGAAAATTCTCCGAACAAGTACTATCCAGTCATGAAAATGTAGAATTCTGATGCAATTCTCAGTCCAAATATTTTYTGACTAAACGCTTAAACTACGGGCTGTGCTGCAGCTCCCAAGGATATCCGATTCTTGGCACATTCAAACTTGGTAATAACATACTAGTACAAGTTTACAAAATACACAACATTCACGCACCATAGTGCACAAAAGGCACCCAAAAATTAAACAAATCATAAMTCGACTCCCGTACCCCCTTCACCGCTTCATGCARCGCCCACGCCGCCCGATCACTGTCCGGCTCTCCCTCTCCAGAAAGCAAAATCTCATACACCTTCGCCGCAATCTTCGGTGCCACCTCATCCGGTATCGCCCACATCGTCCCAATCACACCCCGATACCCAGCCCCCAACATCGCACCAGTAATATGCACCGCCTCATCCGACACATTCTCATCTCCAGTCGCCGTCTGACAAGCCGACAAAAACGCAAGATCAGCACCACCACGGCCAAACGGCTTGGCAACGATATC
>JAECYV010000033.1:205777-226374 GCA_023014305.1 Lepiota subincarnata
AAAGGGAGGCTCTCAGATTAGGAAGATGGGAGGAGGAAAACCAGGGGATGGCACAAGAGCACGCCGGTGACAGTCACGCTGTGGTGCAAGAATTTGCTCTTCGTCCTTGTCTTTCACTGGAGCTGCCGGTACCTAGGAGATAAAACATATTTTATTTCGCGGCGCGGAGGGGCTGCACTATTTTACAAGGGCACGTGAGCGGAGAAACGAAACAGAGATGCACGAGAGAGGAAAACAAAAGAGAGGTCAAGGTGGGCGAAAGCCCAGAGGGCTTCTTCCCTGCTTGGCAGGGTGGCCGACCCCAAGAGTCGTGAGGAGCCGCGGGGCGGGCTGGGAGCCCGTGGCGCGGTCCTAGCCACTTTGGGGTGAGGCCACGGGCCTGCACAGAGCACGCTGCGGTACAGGTCAAGGGTGTGGAGGGCGGGTGCGAATGCGGCTGCGCCAGCCAGCAGCCACGATGTGGACGAAGACGTCCAGAGCAGAGAGCAGTGACCGCCGTGACGGTGACGCCCMCGGACTAAGACACCGCTCTGCTCCGTCGTCCTCATGTCCTCGGTTGCAGACTCACACACCTGGCTCGTACCTCGCCAGGTGCACCACAGGCGTGCACATCATATTTGCCAACTCCGACTGTCTCCAGTTTTTTGCATGCTCCATCCTCACCATCCTCTAACTCGTCGCTTAAGGATGGACCTCACCTGAACTCTCGAAGCCACCTCCACCTTCCACCTTACATAGATCGAATGCCGGGTTTCTTGCGGCCAGCGCGTCATCATATTTACCCTCCGTTTCTGTCAAAATGGGCGTCTACGAACCCATGTATGCGGGTACACATTGCTATCCAAAACACGGGGCAAGTGTATGGGGGAAGTGCCTTGTTCAGCAGCCGTCGCATTTCGAAACGCCCCGCTGCTCCAGCTTCTCTAGCCTGAAAACCCACCAGGACTCCTGAAGACAATAGCCGTTCACGGACCCGTTCAGCTTTCATCTCACTTTTGTACATATCTACCCTCTTCTTATCGGGCGGCTTCCTCCCTATCATTCCTTTGATAAGTGCCTGACTGCAATTGTGAGCAGGAGCTTTATTCATCGCCCCGTCGAACTTGGCCTCTTCCACCATGGCGCAGGGTCTGCAAGCACCTACTATAGAATACAGGTGGCTGTCAGGTCCCCTCAGAGCGGGACCTGACAAAGAACCTTCGGGCTTTGGTATACAAATCCAGTGGTAGTATGGTGCATACAGAAGGAATTTCATAGTGCACATCACGCACCGTAATGTACAAAAGGCACCCAGTAACTAAATAACTCATGGCTCGACTCCCGTACCTGCTTCACAGCTCTGTGAAGCGCTTGCGCCGCTTGAYCACTGTCTGGCTCTCCMCTCGAAAGAAGAATCTCATACACCTTTGAAGCAATCTCTGGAGCGACCGCATCAGGTATCGCCCACATCGTCCCAATCACATTCCGATACCCCGCCCCCAGCATCGCACCAGTAATATGTACTGCCTCATCCAACGCTTTCTCGTCTCCTGTCGCCGTTTGACAAGCCGATAAAAATGCAAGGTTGGCATGGTTGAATGGCCTGGCAATAATATCCGTGATGGTCAAACGACCGTCATGGAGGCAGAAACCACTCCGCGTGGGCTCTTGCTTGTCCTGGACACCATGACACGCGAGATGAACCCAGCTGCTGTCTGCCATATGGGTCAGCACCCGGTCTCCCGTTCCTTGCTCATTTCGAAGAATTTTGAAGCTCCACCTAGAGTTCGCAGGGAACAGTTTCCCTATCTTCACCATCTCTGTCTCCACACCTGGAAGTGAACTTTGACCAGGGGTATTGGTCATGGCGATGCCGACGAGTTGGTTAAATGTTTGTTGCTTCACTGCTCTTGCTTCGAGCAAGGTATTGACAGTTGGTGTGTAGGACGAGACAACATAGTTAAACGTTCCATCTATCTTATCCCCAGCTCTGTGACAAGCAGCATGAAGCGGAAGGAAGGTAAGGGGGCCAGTTGGGCACCACCAAATGCGGGGGAGACTCGAGAAGTCAGGTTCATCCGCCTACAGCCGGCCGTCAGTGCATATTACATACTATAGCAATCACCCTCTTACCATTATGCCCAAACCTTGCAGAATAGGATATACAATGTTTGAATATATTCGTCCAAGGATCTCAACCATGCGCAAACCGCTCATTGGGAGCGGTCCACCAGAGCGATCATCCCATCTCTGACTCCGATAAGGATTCGCAAGACACTGCTTGAGTGATTTCCGCATCCTCTCCAAATCTTTGTACCGAAGCTTATCCAACGGAATATGGAGGACATGATCTTTGCCGTGCCTGAGGACTAACGCATCACAACGGCGCTGATGGACATTGATGACGACCACAGGACCCGAATTGGCCGCTTCCTTCAGAACCGAGACCCGTTTCGGAAGAAGGAAGTCTTCAAATCCTGGAAGCGTTCGGATTTTCTCTACGAGCAACTCCCATTTCTCTGCGAGGCGATGATGACGTTGAGTTTCTTCTTCCAGCGAAACCTTGACATCGTGACCGGATTTGTTCATAGTGTGACCTCGAGTTGCTGCTTTCTGGAGTTCATGAGAGACTTGCACGAATTCAGCGCAAATATCGGGGTGTGCTCGGCGGAGGACATCAGCCGAAGTTCGGAGATTGAGTATCTGATTCCAGACAACCGAACGTCCTTGCTCAARCCACTCGAGTGCAAGATCCGGACGGCCGGCATCAAGCGCAAATGTGGCAGCCTCTCGCGGAACAGCACCAAGGTCTTTAAGYTGCGAATGGCGTGTGGAAATKGGATCTCCAATCCAAGYAACTTGGGGAAGGAGATCAATTGAMCGATGGTATGCGTCCAACGCAGAAACGGGGTCTCGTTTGGCTTCCAAAGAAGCCCACTGTTGCGCTGCGCGGGATCGGAGTGACGGTGAGCCGGTTTGGGGGGTGGCAGCTGATTTAAAACATGAAATCGCCGTGTCCAAATCGTTTGGCGACTTGGTACGATAAAATCGAACTCGAAGGGAGATCCCAAGATTGTTGAGCCATGCCGGTTTGTCGACATGACCATCAGGGGTGAATGATACAGCCATTCGTTGATGCTTGATCGCCTCGTCGAGATCATTCAGGATCCCCGTATGCCCAAATCGACTGGCAAAGGAAGCCCCGAGGTTACTGAGGTACATTGGTTTGGCAGGATGGTCATCTGATACGAGCGACACGACCTGCTGTCTATTCTTGATCGTCGCCTCGATGTCGCTCAATGCCCGTGTGCGYCGGGACYGACTCTGCAAGGAATTCCCAAGATTGTTRAGTCGCGCTGGTTTATCAGGATGATCATCTGGGATGAGCAGCACCGCTCGCTCTTGATTCTTGATAGCTTCTTCAAGGTCACACAGCGTCCCTGTGCGCTCAAACCGACTACGGAAGGCATTTCCAAGGTTGCTGAGCTGTCCSGGTTTGTCGGGATGGTCATCCGGGGTGAGGGAAACGGCCTGATGTTTATATTTGATCGCAYCCTCAAGGTCGCTTAGCATGCCTGTGCGCCCAAAGCGACTCTCGAGTGAAGTGCCAAGGTTACTAAGCTGCGACGGTTTGTCAGGGTGACCATCTGGAGTGAGAAATACGGCCTGCTGTTGATTCTTGATGGCGTCGTCGAGATCGTTCAGCACCCCTGTGTGGCCAAACCGACTCTCAAGAGATATCCCGAGGTTGTTGAGCTGTGCCGGTTTGTCRGGGTTACCGTTCGGAGTGAGCGAGACAGCCTGCCGGAAATGTTTGATCGCCTCATCGAGATCACTCAGCATCCCTATACGCCCAAACCTACTCTCAAAGGAAATTCCAAGGTTGTTCAGCTGTGCTGGTTTATCAGCATGCCCATCTGGGACGAGCAACACAGCCTGCTGGAGGTTCCTAATCGCAGCTTCAAGATCGCTCAGCKCTCCCGTGCGCCCAAATCRACTCTGGAAGGAAATCCCGAGATTGTTGAGGTGCATCGATTTTTCGGGGTGATCATCTGGGGTAAGCAGAACTGCTTGCCGCTGATATTCGATARCCTCGTCGAGATCGCTCAGCATCCCCGTGCGTTCGAATCGACTCCTGAGAGAAATCCTAAGGTTGTTGAGCCCTGCTGGTTTATCGTCATGACCGTCTAGGGCGAGTAGCACTGCTTCCTGTTGACACTTAATTGCCTTGTCAAGGTCGCACAACATCCCTGTGTGCCGAAATAAACTCTCGAAGGAAACCCCGAGATTATTAAGCCATGCTGGTTTATCGTCGTGACCGGGTGGGGTAAGAAACACAGCCCGCTGCTGATGCTTAATCGCCTCCTCAATGTCGCTCAGTATCCATGTGCGCCTGAATCGACTTTCGAAGGAGATTCCGAGGTTGGTGAGATACATTGGTTTATCAGGATGATCATCCGGGGTAAGCAAAACGGCCTGCTGCAGATTCTTGATTGCYTCGTC
This sequence comes from Lepiota subincarnata, assembly GCA_023014305.1. Classification (NCBI taxonomy): domain Eukaryota; kingdom Fungi; phylum Basidiomycota; class Agaricomycetes; order Agaricales; family Agaricaceae; genus Lepiota; species Lepiota subincarnata. Next base: position 210,260 of record JAECYV010000033.1, read on the forward strand.
GAGATCGCTTAGTATACCCGTGAGCCCAAATCGACTCTCGAAGGAGTTCCCGAGGTTGTTGAGCCGTGCTGGTTTGGCGGTATGATCATCTGGGGTGAGTARCACCGCCTGCTGGAAATTCCTGATCGCCTCATTGAGATCACTAAGTGAGCCTGTGAGCTCAAATCGCTCATGAAAGATACTGCCAGTCATAGCAATTCTCCTCGCCCTTATCAAATCTTCGTTCCTCTGACTTGCGGAGAGAACATGATTCATGACGTTTCGATGTGTCGTAGATTGAGTGGGGCTAGAATCAGCCAGGAAAAAAGTCAATCAAGTGCAGAATAATAGGAGAATAATTGCATACCAATGATGGCTCAGATCGGACAAACTAGGTATAAAATCAGTGGGGGATCAAAGTAAGCGCATTGCAGGCCGTTGTGGAGTGGCTGTGCTGTGGCTGTTCACAGGGCTCTCCAGTAATTAGTCCCACTGGAAAATGAATCGAGGGAATATCGAGAGAAATCGAGATGATAGATCTCCACAGAGAAATTGCACAAACCATCTTTGGACATCCAACAAAATTGACTCTAAATCAAACTGAATAGATTTTGATTATATTCTTGCTACTGTCATATATATATATTCACATTTTCTTGTATCTAATAATGCAGGCCATTTGGAAAACGAATATCAAACAAACAAACATAGCAAACAAACAAGCGACCTCCAGAGTCCAGGTGGGCCTTGCAGCTAAGTGGATAATCGAAGAAGCGACATTCGATGATCAGGGCTAAACGGTGGCTGTGCAACGAGAGCGGAAGCACAAGTTAACTACAGTGAAGTGGACTCGTTTCGAAAAGGACACTACGTCCTGGTTTCTTCGTTGYTTCCTGAGTCACTCACGTTTTGTGCCTTGCTTGAATGTATCACTCGTTTTACTGTGCAAGTTCGGTTCAAGCAGGCTATGTTCACGCCACTGCTCTGCGCTTTGTTTAAGTATAGGTTTGTCACTGTGGGGGGTTGATCTGATGTCGGACAGCTGTGCAGTATTCTTGTGCAGACGCCTGTGGAACGCACTGACTCAGGGGAGAAACACGAGACCCCGCGCTCGGGTGCAGCGAAGATGATCCAACAGCGCTTGGTGGTGCCTGAGAACGTGGATGTAGAGGGTGAGCGATGGGTGATCTGTGATTAGTCCCAGTGCACCCTCATGTCATCATCCCTCTGCAACCTCATCCTCCCCCACATCCCTTCCAGCCGTCGCAGCGACCTCCTCGCCCTCCTCAAGACCTCCARGGCCTTCCACGCAGCCACAGAGCCCATCTTCTACTCCTACATCGTCTTCACCAACGTACACCGTCTCCAGCTCTTCGCACACTCTATCCTGACCGTTCCCCGGCTCGCAGCCCATGTCAGGACCTTTGGCATCAACCTCCAGGAGCTCCGCGCCTCCTCACCACGCGATGCACCCATCGTTCAACTCGTCATGCGCCGTGATTTCTGGCAAGACAYCYGYCTCGCTCTGCAGTCCATGTCCTCGCTCGACGTCCTCGTCCTCGCCCAGATCCAGGGCATCGAAATGGACATCACYTGGCTCCTCGACGCCGCCTTTCCTTTCCGTCTCACACAAGTCAAACTCCACATCCCCTTTGACCACCACGTCGCCACGTTCCTCCGGCACCAGCCCACCCTCCRCTATGTCCAAATGTACGCCTACGATCCTCCCCCCAATACTAGTAATGCATCCCCAGAAGCCATCCCACCCATCGTCCTTCCCTCGCTCACCCAATTCGACGGCTCCCTCAGCGCCGCTCGATACATCCTCTTCCTTCCAACTGCTTCCTCTGACAGTGGCGGTGGCACTCCGCCTCCCCTCCCGCCACTCACCCACCTCCAACTCCTTATCGACACCCCAATAACACCAACACCAACACCAACAACACCAACAGCACCAACTCAAACCGCCGCCGACTTTCCAACCTCCATCTTCCCAACCCTCACCCTTCTCTCATCCACCCTCCGCGGCCTAAGCCTCCTTGACATCCCCTCCCAATCCTCCACACCCCTCCTCTCACTGCTCGCACACGCCCACTCGCCACTCTCCGCCTCCCTTATCCACCTCTCCCACCTCTATCTCCCCTTCCCCGCACCCGCGCACTCACCCGAACGCGTGCAGTTTTTAGGGGCACTGATGAATATGAGGAGGTTGAGGAGTGTAGAAGCAACTTTGAACGCCTGGGACAATGTCACTACGACGTCTGCTTCTACGATTGCAGGGTCGCGACAGGGTCAAGGTCAGGGTGGTTTAACCACCAATCAGCTCCAACAACAACAGCCACAGCAGCAGCAGCAGGACCCAATAATCCCRACGCCAGCTGCACAAAAAGCACTCGTGGCAGAAATGAAAACATTTTGCCCTACCCTACGCACTGTCRCCTTTTGGATCGGAAAGACGAGGTTTAAATGGACATTTGTCATTGGCGGTGTGCCTCTGTCTCATTCTTCTTCTACAACCACCGCGACGACGGCCACGACGATGATTGGTAGTACTACTGCTGCTGCTGCTGCGAACCTTGACCACCAACAAAATCATAATCAGAATGGATTGTGTCTAGGCGGTGGTAGTAGACTTGAAAACGCCGCTGTGGGCGGGGAATGGCAACACCGCGTTGATACGAATCAGTGGCCTGCGCTAAGTAACTTGTGGTGTACGTGTTGAAATGGATTTTGTAGTATATAGAGAGTGCTGGCATTAAAAAAAAAAACAAGGAATTACTGATAGCGTCTTTTTTGTTTGTGTTTTTTGTTTGACTTTTTTTGATGTGATTGGGTATGCGCATCGCCATCAGCTAAATTCGGCTATCGCTCGAGGGAAGGGAGACATATGTTCTATGTCCGGGAGGTGCCCTGAGATTGACATATGTAACTGATTTACGCTCACACTATGAACTTGGCGCGAACCATGTAAAGAAACCCTCCCCCCCAGAACCCCCGGGTCCGTCTATGCATCTATATAAGTTACTATGAGGCTAAATTATTCTACTTTATCTATACAATCTGKACTTGAATTAAAAATACAACACATGGGCAGAGTGAGATTGATTTTACAACAACAACAAAAATAATTCTTCCACACAAAAACACATTCTCTCACACCCTCACCAACACCCTTCTCTCAACCACAAACCTAGCGCCCAAWATCCAAAACGACCCAATCAGAACCGCACAGCCCGAAAACGCAATCATGCCCACAAAGGAATGACGGTCGCGTGTGAAGAGCGCGCCTGCCGCCGGGTTGCCGAGGAGAGATCTGGATAAAATAGATTGTCAGGTTATTGTTATATCACAAGGGTGAATGGGGATAGATAGATTGCAATGTGTGTGAGAGAGTGAGTGGGAGCGAGAGACAGGGAAGGAATGGAAAGGAAAGACAGACAGGAGATGGGTGCCTCCCCTCGCGGGAGTTTGATGGACGAGTTATTTTCGGGCCATCGACACCACCATCCACAACCCAACAAAAAGCCAAAAAGCCAAAAAAAAAAAAGAGCATTGAACAAAAAAACTCACGGCACAGCAATCACACTATACAACATCCCCAACCTCGTCCCCACCGTCCCCACCTCCGAAACACACACCACACAAGGCGTCAACACCGACACAAACGCACCCGACACAAACCCATACACCCCCGCAAACACCACCAACCCACCCAAACTCTTCGCAGGCAACCACAACGCTAATATCGCCAGCCCAGAAAAAAACGCGGCTGGGGTGAGGAGGTTAAAGTGCCCGATCGAGTCGGAAATGTATGCGGGTGCGATTCGTCCGAATATACCGCCTGCGTTCATGATGGAGAGGATGTAGAGGCAGAGGTTGGAGGGTAGGTGGAGGTGGTGATTTGCGTATTCGGCTATGTAGAAAAAGGGGATATACAGTCCTTTTTTTCAGAATTAGATAGAGAGTGGGGTGATGATGATTGTCACTTACCGAGTGCTACAAAACTGCTTCCGAGGGCCAAGAGTGAAAACCGAGGATCTCTAAACGCCATCAAGTCAATATAAGGCCCGGATTGTCTAGAACGCCAAGAGGCGTTATTCGACACCGTCAGGATAGCCAATAGGCATCCTACCCCGCTGACCAGTGCAGATACCCTCACACCCCACGCGAACCCGACTTTCTCGAATAGACGTTGGAGCATGATCGGATAGACTACGCCACCTGTATAACACGTTCATATGATGGAAGAGCCGGACGGCCAGGGGGCTTACTTACCAACGCTCGACCCTGCCGCTGCGATCCCCAACGCCGTCGCACGGTACTTTGTAAAATAGGTTGTTATGCTCGCTAAAGCAGGGTAGAACCTAATGTAGCTAAAGCATCGATTCACTTCTTCTTAGCGGAAAGAAACGGGAGACTCACATAAAAGCGACCCCAAGTCCAAACAAAAGTCCTTGCGCCAAAATGTAATGCCAATAATGCACCGATATGCTCGTCAGCACCAGACTCAGTATATAGATCACCGAACCAATGATCAAGAGTCCACTCGGGCCATATGCGTCAAAGCAGTGTCCAATAGGTGCACCCTAGAAGTTTAGATGCAGGATTAAGCTCAAGCAGATCAGATTCTCTGGGACGGGGAGCATCTAGCCTTACAGAGAGAAAGAACACAAGAAGCTGCAGAGAGCCAATCCAGGATATCGTCGACTGCGATAGCTTCTCCAACTGGTGACTCGCATACCACGTCTGAAACGTCCCAAACGCGTTCATCTGTCCAAACGTAACGAACAGGGCGAGGAAACCTCCAAAGACGGTTAGATACGCCCTAGGACCTCCCCCCATTCCACAGTCCTCCTTTTGCAGCCAGCATCCAGCTTCCTCCTGTACTCCCGCCTCTGACGTTGAGAGTGTGTGCGCAGTCGTGGTCGTGAGAGTCGTCGTTGACACCGGATCGATCGAGGGGGCAGGCGGCAGAGCATTGCATTTCTCGTGGTCGTGCATGGAGCGCGACCAGAGCGCCCGCAGCTCAATACAGGGAAAGGATGGGGCGTGTTGGAAGAGTTTTTCGAAATGAGGCCTACAGGACCTCGGTGCCACAAGAGTCTTATACCCATGACAGGTTGTTCTCCCCCCCTTCCATCAATCTAGATACAATGGAAAGCAAGGCCGAAACCCAGTCAGGCATATTGAGAATGAAAGCTTGATCGCGGACCTTACCGCCAGGTAACATCCCGACGATGTCAGACCAGGTTGCAATCGAGAAGATCTCGAGAAATCAAGATGCCAGCCACAGAAATGACGTAATCTTTGCATTCCCCCTGTTCCATGGTCAACTTCTTAAGTACTAGTGGGGGAAGCGGGTACGAAAAGGATGGAAGAAAAACATACAGATGGGCATGAAATGAGATGTGTCTATCGACATAAACGGGAGGTGAAAGCTGTTGTAAATGGCCCGAAGGTTCCGGAACCGCGGGTCCCTTGGTTCAGACACATCGGATAGGCGGCACATAGGCATATAGCGCGACACCTGGCATGCGTGGAGCATCAATTAAGCCTTGGACTCGTCGAGCAAWTTCTTTTCCGGCAAAGGCCGTCGGGCAGTTCACCGAACCTCCACTGACCGCCCTTGTTTGCGGGGGAGATTTAGCCGTGCAACTGGGTGCAGGAGACACACACAGCCGAGTAACCGCGAGATCAACAGCACGAAAGATATTGTTGGGTGGTTGTTCTGAGGGCAGTGATGTAGCATCTGCCAAGTCAATCTGCTCCGAAAACGACTCGACGTGTGAATATCAGAGCGTCTTGTGATATGTTTAGATCGCACGGATATGGAACTAAGTGGGTATGGAAGGGCTTCGACCTGTTTCTACCAGTATCTATCATTGTGTCGCTCAGCAACTGGGCTCCAGTAGGAAACAGTGAAAGATACCTGCTGCGCGGTATACATAAAATCGGTTTTTAATAGTTTGCGATATTGTAGGATATTAGTAATCGAGAAATGGAAGGGAAAGAGGAGCGGAAGTCTATCTGGGGTTAAAGGGGCGCGGAAACGCAATGCTGTTTCTGTGTAGTAGGTTTCTCTGAGTTCAATATTCAGCAAGTGTTGATGGCAATTCCGAAAGACCCATTTTCTTCTCACCTTGTCGATGACTCTTGATGAGTCAATGATAAAAGCGGTTAGTGAAGGAGCATTTTCGTCCACTGCTGCTCATGCTACCCTCGAGGCAGAAGCGGGAGAGAGTTTATCGACTTCTGGTCATCAATCCATACCCATTAGTGGGGCGCTGAGGTTCTGATAGTTCTTCCGGGATATAACTTAGGTAACAATGGCATATTATGCATCCGTAGACGAGATCGATGTTTCGGTGAACAATAGCGCGTGTTGTCATTAATAAATCGACCGGATGTTTACCGTGTGGATGCTGACGCCGGTAATAACGCTCCTTTGTCATGACTTCGCGATGACGACGGTGGGCTCATCATCGAAAAATCAACCTGCTTCGGATGGCTATACAAAAGGTCAGGCTCAAGAAGCGAGTAGAACAGCTAGGACATACAAGGGGACCTTTACGTCCCTTCCCTTCCACAGTTTAGAGCGTGAAGCTTTCAACATTCTGTATCGTGCGATAGCCTTCTCCCGCTCCTCCTCCATCATTGTTTCCTGTGCCATCGATAGCACCCCTTCCCGCTTTCCGTCCGCAGTAGCTCCCCGAGGAATGTTCTTAATTTCCGGGGGAGCTTGAGCAATGTCATTGAGGCGCCGGGGAGCAGATGTAGAAAAGGCCTCAAACTCCTTGGGCCGGTGAGCATGTTTGTCTTCTTTTGGACCCGTCGGCTTGGTACCGGAAGATGGCGGCGGCGATTTACCGCGTAATGGAGCTTGTCCACTCGATTTAGAGGGCGCCTTTGATTTGCTGTCGCGAAATTCTACGCCCTTCCTCTTTGCCTCGAGTTYAGCATTGCGGGCTTTTCGTTCCACGGCTTTAGAAGTTTGCACTGCGGATCGAACTAGGGGACGCATATCATCTTCCACCCTCCTGCGGTAGGTGTAATAACGCGTGGGTTAAGTCGAAACTGAAGGGGGGGGGGGAAATGAACGGAGCCTTGCCTATTAAAGTGTTGTATCGACTCTCCTGGTTTAATCTTGAGCGAGCTGCCATCTATCTTTCTGCGTTTCCCCCCCTTTCCAGCATCGATTCCTTCCTGCTCCAACTTCCGTTTCTTTTTGTACTCCTCTCGTATTTTGAGAGCATTCAAGACTCGTGAAGCAGATTTGGGTATTTCCTCTTTAATGATTGGGCCTTCGGCGGGTGCAAGGTTCGAGCCACTGTGTCCGAGTGATATAAGCCGCTCGGTTGCAAACCGCATATATGGAGCCACTTGCCGCTGTTTCTGCTGCTCTTCCCGCACTGAGCGCTTTGCTTTCTTGTGCGGCATTTTTGACTGTCTACAAGGGGAGTGCAGCTAGGTTTATTTGTTCCTATACAATCTTCATAATAAGCGCAAACAAGATCATCAAAGACTTTGCTGCTTGGTCATCCTCGTCACTCTCGCGCCTGACACGTAAAACTTGAACCAGCTCTCCATCCTACTTTTGAAACTGTTCATTGGAGGCTGACAGACAGCGACAGTTCCTACCTATAACGGTCACCGAGGTAAATCATACACATGGCCACCGCTGGCAGAAGACCAGAGGCTGAGATGCCGAAACCCAACAATACCTATACATCATTTCCTCGAGAGCTGTTTCGTGCTACTTATTAACTTATGTGTTTGCGAACCGGGTGGTTAATGACCATGGACCAATCAACGTTCACCTCCAACGGACTCCCACGCTGTACCATATGCTATGACCAGAATATTGCCTCTTATCACAGTGCAACTCGCGGCTCCTCGTCAGCCATAATCAAATTATTTTTAGATCCCATACGCTCGACCTTATTTCGATCACAAACAACCCACGGAGGACGGTTCTTCAAATCACATCATCGAATTCTTACCGTATGGAGGTCCGTGGACTAGTATTCCCTTGTGTTATGATGGCCCTAACGCGCCCATTAGCACTCAGGAGACAGAAAAAACTGTCGTAGCACATGGTCGGTAAGCTTGACCGACTTCGATGGGCGGAGAGACTTCCGCAGTGGTGCTCCTATCATCTACTGTGACCAATACACCTGATCATCATACTCGAGTACGCCTATCATGACTAGCCTTGCTCCGTGTTCTCTTGATAGCGATATATAAAATCATGGAATYTCCGGTACCGACAAACACCGGGCAGCAATGAAACTCCCTCTGCTTTCACTCTTATCCCTTGTTCCTGTGGTTGCATACGCAGGCCAGATCCCCGTCATAAATGGCGTTATTGGAGGCGTCGGAAAAGCAACGGATCCACTCGAGCCCACTACTGACAGCACCGCAGCTACTAATCCTGGGCATCTCCGATTTGTAGCGAACTCTGGCGTCTGTGGTAAGAAGCATTTCAATCTGACTGCATCATGTCGACTTATCCAAACAAGAAACTACCCCGGGAGTGAATCAGGCGTCTGGTTATGGTGATCTGACTGCAACTAAGAGCATCTGGTGCGCATAGTTTTTATATCCTGCACCACCATCGCCAATGAACGAGCCATAGGTTTTGGTTCTTTGAGTCACGCAAAAATCCAGACACTGCGCCACTTGCTCTCTGGTTCAATGGCGGAGTATGCCTACCGCCACATCATAATTACTTATCCTCATTGCTATAATGCCACACAGCCTGGTAGTTCGAGTATGATCGGTCTGCTCCAGGAACTTGGACCCTGCCGTATCACCAACGATAGCCGCTCCGTTACACTCAACCCATTCTCGTGGAACAACGAAGCAAATCTATTGTTCATAGATCAACCTGTCGGCGTGGGTTTCTCGCACGGAACTCTCCAGGTTGGAACTTCTCAACAGGCAGCAGCGGACGTCTGGACCTTTATGCAAATATTCTTCGCTGACCCACGCTTCGCCAAGTACCAGCCCAACAACTTGGCAATCTGGACCGAATCGTAAGTATACATCATATGGTTGGGTYTTGATGGCATCGTTCATCACTCGTAGATACGGTGGTCACTATGGCCCTACATTTGCCGCGTAAGTTGGCTAGAGATAGACTTGGAACAAAACTGAATCGATCCCTAATCTAGGCACTTCCTCGCACAAAACACCGCCATCGATGCCGGCACGGTTTCTGGCGTAAAATTGAATCTTAAAGTCCTCGGTGTTGGCGATGGTCTTACAGTAAGCATACATCATGGCGCGGAAACGATCTACAGCTCACGCACGGCTCTCAGGACCCTCTCGTTCAATACCCTGGTTATATTACATACGCTGGCAACAACCCATACCATGCTCTTGTATCATCCTCCGTCATTTCTCGCGCTAACACGGCTTGGACGGAATCAAATGGCTGTCGAGCTCAGGTCCGTGATCTTCCTGCGCTCCTCGAAGTTATCTCCATATCTTTTCACGACAGATCACGAGCTGTTACAATACCGGCACCAACGCTGCGTGCTCTAGCGCCCAGGACTTCTGCAATAACAATATTTTGAGTCCATTGGTAGGCCCCTGGGACGTAAGTAGCCTACTCCGAAATCATCATTCTCTCGTGGAAACCCCGGATCCATGTTAAACTATCATTTTCTCAGGTTTACTACGTGCTGACGCGCGATCCTGATCCCTATCCCCCATCCATTTCGAGCTTCTTGAACTCTGTTGCTTCGAGGATTGGTGCAGAGGTGACTTGGACGCAGAGTAATAACCGCGTTTACAGCAATTTTGCCGCCACGGGTAAGTGATCACGTCTTTTCGGTCTTAGAGGTCTAATATGAATGACTAGGTGATTGGATGCACAACTCCCGGCCAAATCTTGAAACTGTCATCAACGCCGGCGTAGGTCCAATGTACACGTAATACACATTCGACATTTTCACTCACCTCTCTTGATCCTYGCAGGTCAGGACAATCATCTATGATGGCGATGCTGTCAGTTCCTTTCCACCACCTTGCGATTGAGTTGGGAATTAGGCTAAATGCGTTCACAGGACTATATCCTAAACTTTAACGGTGTCGAAGCCATGGTGGACGCTCTAAGCACCAAATTTACTTCGATCTACAAAACTCAAACATTCTCAAGCTTCAATGTTAACGGACAACCCGCTGGCATGTTCAAGAACGCCGGCACATTCTCATACGTYCGTTTCTTCGGCGCAGGCCATGAAGTGCCTGCTTATAAGGTTAGACACACTCCTCCCCACCTTAAACATATAGTTTCACTGATGTGTCCATCTGTTAGTTTGGGACCCTCGCGGTGGGACAGGCGGCGGCCCAGATGTTCACTCAAATCATGAGGAACCAGTCCCTCTCCTCRACTTGATTTATTTTGGTGTTGATGTTGTTTGATAAATCCGATAACCCCATTGATTGGGACATTGTAAAGGATAACTTAACTGTTAAAATGTTATCTCATCCATGTTATATATTGCGCGAGCCCCAGTTTGTTGGAAACAAAAACCTTGTTTTTTCAAGACTATAAAACCACCAGGAGTCTGCATCATATACTTTCCCTCCAACGATCGTGCGTAATCCTGGGAAACAGGAACCAGTACTTCTTAAATATATCTAGAAGACCCAATTGATTCGCGTGGTATAGATCAGGAAAGACTACAATATATGGGGATGGCTTCCCCATGATCTCCCACATAGAGAAGAATTGTTCAAGCCACAATGCTCCTGAATTAGTAAGCCGTGGCGCCTTGATAAAATCCTTGTCTAAGGCCCCCCCCCCTCCACCCCCCTCCCACCAATACTGCAGAGAGCGGTCATGTACACCGCATCCTCCATCTTTCTCAAGTCCCTTGCCGACGCCGGTATCACTCATGTCTTCGTGAACTGGGGCTCGGATCATCCCGCACTTCTAGAGGAGCTAGAACGCCAAAGGGTCGAGAATGATGGGACTGCAATGAAGATTGTGACTTGTCCCAATGAGATGGTTGCGCTGACTGCAGCCCAGGGATATGGACAAGTCGTTGGAAAACCAGCAGCGGTCATTGTTCATGTGGATGTTGGTACTCAGGTAACGCCTTAAAGTTYATCACACCCCCGCTTTGAACATTTATTGGAAGACAGGCTCTCGCAGGAGCTGTGCACAATGCAGACCGTAGTAATACCCCAATTTTAATATATGCAGGGGCCTCACCGTTCAGCTGTGAAAGGGAGCACAAGGGTACTCGAAATGAATGGATAATGTGGCTGCAAGGTCGAATGACCCCAAACAAAGTCGTTTTGATGTCTAACTAATAGGATGATTAGATATTCCGGACCAGCCGGCAATTGTGCGACAGTATATGCGCCATACTGCACAACTGAACAGYGCACTTACCATACCAAATACTGTCCGTCGCGGGCTGCAGTTGTGAGCGAGCTAGCGAATGCCCATTCTGTGGATATCTCTAAGCCCCTCTCAAAGTGCAACGAGCGAGCCAAAGGGACCTGTCTACCTCTGGGCTCGCCGTGAGGTCATGGAGGAGGAAGTTAACGAAACCAGTTTTACGGGGGCCAATACAAGTCTAGATAAATGGCCATCTGTCGAAGGGGGTGCACTATCTCCAAACGGTACGTGGTCTTATGCTGCTGAATATCCTATTCGGTTTGACCTTTCACCGATTACGGCTAGCGGCCCGAAAAATTGCCTCCGCTCTGCTGAAAGCGCAACACCCTCTCATAATTACCTCACGCGCGGGGCGGAATCTGCACACCATATCTCCGCTCCTGGATCTATCAACCCTTCTAGCCATTCCTATAATTTCCACTTGCCCTCAAGTGTTGAATTCGCCATTTTCTCATCCATACAACCTTGGAGTAACCTATCTGGTTCCAGGGACTCATACGCCCCACCTAGCCCTAGCYGATGTTATCTTGGTTATTGACTCTATCCTACCATGGATTCCRGGAAATCAGGCYCCTCAGCCATCAGCTCGCGTGTTTGTGATCGACGGCGCCGACCCRTTRCAAAGTAACTTTGGTTACTCCCATGTCTCCGCAGAGATGATTTGCCGAGCAGACGCCGAGCACGCTTTGACTCAGCTCGTAGAATTCGTAYRCAAAGTCGATGCAGAGGCAAGCCCGRTRGRGRAAAGCGTTCTTTTGAGCCCAATGTTAAAGGAACGAGCGGATAAGTTGGCTMAAGAACACCAAAAGCAGATACAAATCTGGGATACGGAAGAAGYGACCTACCCGGTCGTTGCAGACAAGCTCAGCCCATCATTCAAYGTTGCAAACCTGTTGGGTACCCTCAGGAAGAATATCCAGGCAYTGACGCCGAGCAAGGGCAGCAAGACGCTCATCATGAACGAGAGCATTACTAATTTTCCACTGGTTTGGRGTCACTTGAGGCCAGAAATACCCGGAAGTTTTATAACTTCTGGAGGGTCRTCGCTGGGATGGGGACTTGGGGCCGCGGTTGGTGCTTATCTCGGGGGGGAGGTGGACAAGAAAGGGTATGACCTTTTGGTGCTTATAGTCGGTGATGGGTCTTTCATGTTCGGTGTACCGAGCTCTGCATATTGGATAGCACGGAAATACCAGACTGTACGTTCAAATCGCCCTAGCTGAAACGRCATAGTGRTTAACCCAATTCTCCGCAGCCTTTCTTGACGATAGTATTGAACAATGGGGGTTGGAAGGTAAGCATATTCCCTTTCTTAATCGTGAGGATCCTCTGGTAAGGCCATTTAATATTGTAGGCACCCAAGGCCTCAATGCTGGGCGTTCATCCGACAGGATTTGGAAGCAAGGCCTCTGGCGAACGCCTCACTGTTGGTTTTGGGCCAGACTGTCCGGATTATTCACAGATCGCCGTAGCAGCTTCGTCAGGCTGGGCCTGGGGTCGACGAGTTGGCGTCGGGGAATTTAGTGGCAAAGAAGCACTGGAAAAAAGTATTGTCGAGGCGGTCAAGGTGGTTGTGGAAGAGAAGCGTTGTGCGGTTTTGGACTGTGTATTGGAGTCGTTCTAGGTCCATCCGACTGTTTGGTATCAGTACGCTTTCTCAGCATCTTTTTCTCTCGATTTTAGGACGACAAGTATTTAAAGCTCTGAGCGCGCGGGACGTGTCATCTCGGTTGTTGAACTAAATCAGGACCAACAAAAACCCTGCGCCAAGGTACAATAAGGACTCAATGCCCCAACGGCCTCATCATTGATCTGTTGCCAGTGTTGCAATCGTGTGAGAAGCGCGGCCGACACCAGGAGTTGACCTGCCAGGGTTGAATAGGTTACCACCCAACAAGACCCCGCTTGAGTCGAAGCCCACTATGACTGTAAGTGCTTCCTGTGCTGCTGTGGCAGAAATCTCGTCACGCACCATTCTTTCCAGAAGCCAGTTCACACCAACGCTCTAAATTGCACTGCCACTGCAGACCCTGAGTGATGCTAAAAGGAGTTCCAAGACGCGTCTGGGCCACACACCCCACATCCCTCCCTCTATCTGAACACAACAACCAACGCCCACTATGGCTGAGAGCACTGACATTCCTCCTTCTTTTGAGCCMAACACTATCAATCTGGTCTCAGTCCAGGACGGCAAGATCACTGGCGTTAGCCTGTATTCTTCMCGTGCAGAAATCACGCGTGTTTTCAAGTTCAATGTGAAAGTTGGATTGAACCAAGTCAACATAAACGGCCTGCCTAACGTTCTTGATCAACACTCCCTCAAGTAGGTGCACTTCCTGGTTTAGTAACATTAAACGCTGACCTGTGTCCAGAGTCGAAGGAAGTGGTCGTGCAACCATTCATGACGTAATCATCTCTACGACACCAACCCCTCTGAAGCCGACTACTTCAGAGAAACTGGACGAGTTGTCACACCAGAAAAGGAAAACAGAACAAGCAATTGACAGATGTTCGCTTGCCATCAAGTCTCTGCAGACTTATATTGGGACGCTCAATGTTAAGGATGTCGGCGTGTCTGAGGTCGCAAACATTGTCAAGAGCTACCAAACGACGGGGGGGGAGTTGGATGATAGACTAACTGAGCTTCAGGATCAATTGTCAAAGCTCAATACTGAGATTGCTGTGGAAAAGGCGAAGCTCGCTGGCCCAGCAGAAAACGCAGAGCTTCGAGTCAAGGCAGCCGTGTGGGTGTTTGCCGAGGCTGAAGGAGAAGTTGAAATCAGGCTAATCTACGGTATATATCTATATTTTTTTGAAATTAACTGCCTCAGTGCTCACCCTGCAAACAGCTGTTCGCGGAGCTTCTTGGAACGCGCTATACGATGTCAGGGTCAATATGCAGACTAAAGACAAACCCGTTGAATTAACGTATAAGGCCTCTATCACCCAACGAACCGGAGAGGTGGGTTCTATTGCAATCTTGAGCATACCTGAGATAATCCCCTCTTTGTAGGATTGGACTGATGTAAATCTAACCCTTGAAACGGCAGAACCAACTTTCGGTGTAGGGATTCCCTATCTGTCCCCTTGGACGGTATCGGTTTATAGGCCTGCTCCACCCATGATGCAAAAATCAGCCCCCGTAGGGGGTTCACGTCAAAGAAGATCCCTTGCATCACTATCCGTTGCTCCGGGGGCGGCTGCCCCTCAGCCCCTGAGCTTGTGCTCTCAGGAAGAGTATAGCATACAACATCAGGAGGCTACAGTCAGCTCGAAAGGCAATATCACCGCAACCTTCCGTGTTCCCGGGATCATTTCAGTCCCTAGCGATGGTGCGACGCACAATGTCACCATCGTCAAACTTGAATTGGATGCGAAGATGAGGTGGATTTCCATACCTAAACAAGAGGCAAAAACCCATCTCAGTGTAAGTCGTTTCTGGGAGTATTCTGAGTAAATAATCTAATTGACTGTTCCACTGGCAGGCAAAAGTCAAAAACGCATCTGAATATACGTTGCTGAGCGGGCAAGCGAGTGTGTATGTAGATGGCAGTTTTATTGCGCGTACGAACGTACCTCCAGTAAGCCCTGAAGAAAGTTTTGACTGCCCCCTTGGGTCTGTTTATTCCTACTTTCGTTTTGTTCTTTACATGTTGATTGCAGCTATAATCCAGGCTTGACCCTTCCATCCGTATCACTCACCACCCTCGCAACAAGAAAACTACCCGCGGCGGCTTTTACAACAAGACTACGACCCATGTTTACACCCAGCGTGTCACTGTCTTCAACACAAAGACCACCCCCGTTGACAATCTCAAGATTACCGATCAATTCCCTGTATCCGACGACTCCCTCGTTACCGTTAAGCAAATTACCCCCAGTCTTGTCGATGTTCTTAAAGAAACTGTCGGCGGGGAGCTGAAGGTTCCTGCCCCGCTCAAAGTTTCCTCCGGAGTTACTGCACAATGGCACGGCGCAGATGAACCCGATGTAAATGTGGAGTCTCTTGGGAGAGATGGCAAGTTCGACTGGATCTGCTCTGTCCCACCCCAGGGGAAGATCGATCTTTTCTTGCAATTTGAAGTTATTGCACCTCCTCGTACCCACATCACTGGCTTGTGATATGGTATTTCGAGTGCCAGCCTTGTTCGCTCCGCTAAGTCAATGTCCCTGTGGCGTATCTATTAGCAATTCTCTTGTTTCTTCCTATTATGATTTGACAACCGCGTTGGCATGTACAGTACACTCCGCTAGCTTGAGATAAAAAAGAAAGAAAGAGATGAACGAAACAGCCACAGTAGTCGCCGGAACGACTTTGCAACTTAGTTAACTTAACGGAGCAGCACCTCACAGTGTAATCGATTTTCTGGTAAGGATGTAATGAAGGGCATGAGGAAAGGCACGGGGGACATCGAATTTAACGATTACATTTCATGTCTGAATATCGGCGTAGGTCATGCGAGTGAGCAGGAATTCGATATTGAAGCCAAGTACCACTTGGTGCTGACTTAGGCCGGCTCCTCGAAACTCTGTGGTCCTCAATAGACCTTTTCTTGACCGGAAAATCACCTACATTGATTAATTTACCCTTTGTGCTCGTACAAGGTAGTCAGGGTGCAGCCATCAAACCCAGCCAGGCCTTTTTGAAAGTTCGATTGTATTATGATCTGCTGATTGTGGAAAATTTCTTCCCCAGGTCAGTACGCCCAGCACAACAGAC
>JAECYV010000033.1:237854-258214 GCA_023014305.1 Lepiota subincarnata
TGAGCGGAATCGACATTTTATTGTCCATCGGGACATTACATTGCTCCATTAGTGCTTTACTTGCTACTTAACTCCCTCCCACTTCCCACTCATAGCAATAGGTTATGTATCCTCTTTCTGACCCATTCTATGAGTGCTCGCGCCATCCCTGCGCTGAACCGCCGCCACTACTCCGTGTTCCGTAGTCGGCATGCTGGCAAAATTCCCCCCGCCTATAACATGCTGCGCCTTCGAACGCCTGTACCTTTGTTRTCTCCTTTGTAGTGGCGCCGTCCCAGTCACTTTCTCCCCCGCCCCTTAAATTGTTGTTGGAAGTATGCAACTATTACATTTTTCCGCTGCTATCCGTTTGACTCATCCTTATATTTGGCGTCGCACTATCGAACCTTTAGGTGATCTGTGTGTCGAGGCTTACCATTAAGACGCTTTCCTATCCTGACTTACATCTAGCGATAACATCGCTAATTACTTGTAGAAGTTGCGCCGGTAATGAAAGCCCGTTGGTCTTATCTCCCCCGTCACATCAGCTGTGCTATATCTCATTCTGGGAGACAATAGTAGATTATTCCCAGAGAGCATAGAAAAAGTAGATCCACTTCTGAGGACAGCCTCCAGCCTCAAAATATGATACTACCGAATAGTCAAATGAATCCGATTCTGGACGTGGGGCTCCTATAGGTCGACGTGCCGAGCAGTTAGGCAGATGCGCGAAAATCTTGATACCCTGAATTCAAAAGATAGTTAGACATATTCTCGGCAGGGAGATAGCCGCTCCAATGCTGTGCCTTAGGACAAGCCTGGATGACCCACAAAATTTAGTCCGGGAAGTCGGTAATGGTGATTCCCAACTTCGAGTRGGCGCTTAGATACCGCCTCCAAATATATTTTCTAGCAAGCGCTAACATGTAGGAGCCCTTCGGTATCAGAAGGAGTTGTCCAATGAACCGGTATGCCAAGGCTTTCGGGGCTGCTGTTCCTTCTTGCCATCAGCTTAATTCCCTTTTGGGTGCGAGGGCTAAGGAAGCAACTCATAATGGAAGATTGCCTCCGCGAAATAACTTGGGAGCGACTCAATGAATCTCCACTGTAACCCCAAATCTTTGTCTCTGCGCTAGCACTCCCACTACCACTGGCGCCTGTGGCGTCTTCACTTGACCCATTGCCTCTTATCGAAGGACAATATCATTATTGACATCTGATGAATGAGGCGCTGGGTATTCATTGGGAAGCTTTGCTAACCGCCGACACGTTCGTGAGTGCGTCTAAATGAGCAGTGAAAGTACCCCTTTCGAGTAAAGACCGCGCGCTATGTTGTATCTGTTACCTTCATTTTATCGCTATATTTTTGTCGTCCCGGATGTGCAATATCCTTCAGACTGCTTCGGAGGCCCTCTTGAGCTAGGTCACCTGAGGACGACAGCAATCGGTTTGTTGACTTGTTCCTCACTCTTTTTATAACTGGCGCTTAAAACATACATTTTTATACGCTGATGTCCTCAAATAGGTAGACCATGCTCATGCACCAAATATAGTTAGACCTCCCTTCTCTCACAGAAGCGGTATGGTGGGATAATGATGCTCTAGACCATATTTGGTCCAGAACCTCTTCGGACTCCTGCGAGTCGTCCAGGCGGCTGTTCAAGATTACATCGGTGAGCTCCTGACTGTGCGTCTATACCATCACCCCTAGTCTTCGATTCTTGGAACATCAGTTTTTCCGAGCTTGTCAGCTGTGATGATCATTTCTAACGGAGCTAATATGTTTCCCAGAGGAATGTCGGCACATGAACTGGATTTAGGGGCCTTTCACACAAGTGATCGAAGATCCGTGCTACTAACTGACATTTAGTCAAGATCATACGGTACAATGTAAGATGCTGATATGTCCACCGCATAAGGCGTTTAAGCACTTTGTAGTTACTGTATCTGGAAATTYTCCAGCTACCTCAGCCTGCTTGGACTACATAAAGGGTCGGGTCCCCCCAAAATTTCCACAAGTCGAAACACTTGTAACACCAACAACAACAACTATGAAATATTGCTGTGGTTTCCATGATGGTGGAGGCGGAGGCGGAGGTGGGGGAGGTGGGGGAGGTGGAGGTGGAGGCGGTGCTCCCCCACCTCCACCACCCGGGGGGGGCGGTGGTGCTGGTGGGGGCAAGCGTTAGATGTGTTAGTTTCCCTTCATACCTCAGTCATTATTCCGCGATTAAATCTTACCCTCATGGCAGATAGTGTCGGGCCGGTGTTGTCCATTCGAAACTTGAACAAGAGCGAGGATCATGCGTGAGTTGTGTCGGTCGGTCGTTTTAGTCATGTTGAATTCACTTTGTTGGGAATTTTGACTAGGATATCATCGGCTGGCTATCCAGTAGTTTTCTCGTGTTGTACATGTGGGAAGTTTGAGAATACACTAGTTGCTTTTTGAAACCTTCTTGTCCATTCGGAAGCCGTTAGCTTTGCAAAGCGAAGAGGCGCTTGCCTTTTCGTCGGAACCTAGTCTGCATGGTTGCTAGATGCGCCTCTCGGCTCTATGATAGTACCCACATCACGCTCTCGATCTGCCCATAGTAGACTCCACTGATCTCTGTACAGACAATTATTAATAAAACAGCATCCGAATGATGTTCGCACCCCCCTGTTTACTATGGAACCCATATGCAGCAACTATCATAACATAGAACCCGTCGCGTAGTCCGGTAAACGATTGAGCGCGTTTTTCTTATCTCGAGCTGCTCACTTGGCTCACTTGGTTATGGAGCTCCGTGATTTACCAGCCACACATGGCTGAAGAGCCAAAAATTTTGTCATTATTTCTACGGCTGACCACCTCCAAGCCGCTAACAGTAGGCAACATTCATAACAAAAAACTGGAGAAGAGACTGATAATGATAAAAACATGGAGCGAATGAGGAGATCAATACAAGACTTCAATCTGCTATTTCCAAGTTCCAATATCTATAGATACAATTAATAATCATAACCGTATTTCCCAAGCAAGGAAAGGCAACATACTCGAGAAGTGRCTTTGCCCGACTGAGGTTAGCCCTTTAGGAGCGGCGGCGCCTGCGGCCTCCACCTGCCTCTCCGCCTCCGCCTCCGCCTCCGCCCCCGCCTCCACCTCCTCCAGGGCCACCTGGGTTTCCTGGATTGCCTTGTGCAGGAGGGCACCCACAGGGCGCTCCATCAGCACCAGGAGCTCCATCATTGCCTTTGTTTCCATTATCCCCGCCACCCCCACCGCCTCCACCGCCGCCTCCCCTTCCTTCACAACCTGGTGCTCCTGGCACCCCAGGACTACCTTCTCGACTAAATCCCACGGAGTGGTACATGATGCAGAGGCTGTAACGGTGACTGTTAGTAGAGTTCGATGATTGTGCTAGGAGGAGTGTTGGAGCACACACAAGCTCGCTCTTGGCTTTTATCTAGCTGAGCTAGTCTCTACATATACAAGCACGAGGTGCCCTACATGCCCTGAGAGGAAATGTATATACGGAGGTTATAGGATCGAACCAAAGGCAATGTACGACGTCGAGGTTCAGTACTCATGTGCTTCTGGTGTATCACTCGGGGTGCACGGGCAGCATCCCTGCACGCAGAACTCATACAGCAATGCGAACGCATTGTTATTTTATTATAGAATGTTCCCGCAGCATAGAATCTTTACATGTGGCTAAAGAAGAACATCTTAATGAAGGAGAAAAGTCGCACCCAAAAATCGATGGTACAGGATGATGATGTGAATTCACTACGAGGGCTGCACTGATCCCTTTGAGCGGTGGAACAATACAGACTAGCCTCAAAATTGTGCCCACTGCCATAGCTTGTTCAGCTCKTATTGTTTCCTACGAAGGCTCCACGGTCCACAGCTATCAAATTTGGTGGTAAGCCCTCCTGCAGGTGCTGTAGAACCCCCTTAAAGAGGTAATTGGACAAGAATAGAAGCTGTATAAATCATTATGACTCATTCAGGCGTACCACTGTCGTAAAATAGACCATCAGAATATCGTCAGGATGTAGCGTTTAATCAGTTCTCACATTCACATCATTCAAGCGACGTTCAAACCGTATCTCTCATGGCCCGGAGCAAATCGAGGGCTCGCTAGAAGTGTTTGAACACCTATACTACARCAATGTATAATGTTAACTGCCCACCTCRAGAATTGGGGACCCTAAATGACAACATAAGATTGGATACAGACCCGAATAGTGTTACCTCACTTGACTTGCATGTTATGCCGGCCAGTGTAATTACCGATGCACCGCCATCAGCAGAAATAGGGTTACATATAACAGCGAGTGGGCTGGGATGAGGAATGACCTATGGGCCTGACACTGGCATGGAAGGTGCTGTGCTCGATATCATCTCACTCTAAACGAGCATAGTGAATCGGCTCTGTGTGGAGAGCAGTCGCAGCCCGAAAACAATTGGATGGCCGAATGTGCTCTGGTGAACCCTCCCTACTCTTCATCGGAGACTTTCGAGGTCATTCAGGCCATCGCTTCCCTCTCTGGTACATATCGCAGGGTTATTCCCATCATATATGCGGTCAACCTTTGGTAGACTATCAAAATCACACTGAAAGTGGATACATCTGCATGTGTTCTCAAGAGAATATGACATTTATAGAGCGAACACGTAATTCAATCCTCATAGGAGGCCCGGTGAAAAGGAGTGTGGTAAATCAAAGGAATAAAAGATGAGTGATATTTGGGATGTCTGTACGGTTACTGTAAGCAAAATGCTGAAACGAGTAAGAAGAAAGCAACATACACAAGGACTTGGATTTTGGCCAGCCATGAGTATGAGATTTTTGTCCAAACGTTAGTACTGRTCACCGCCACCGCCACCGCCGCCTCCTCCACCACCTCCCCCAAAGCCTCCTGGATTGCCCAGATTTCCTCGGGCAGGGGGGCACCCGCAGGGTGCTCCATCAGCCCCGGGGGCGCCGTTGTTACCATTGTATCCATYGTATCCACCACCACCTCCGCCACCTCCGCCACCTCCCCTTCCTCCACAACCTGGTCTACCCGCCGCTCCAGGCTGACCCGGTGCGCCGCCCATATATGGTTGGTAGCTGTAACCATAGCTGTAAGGGTAATAATAGCTGTAGTAGGGCATGTTGGACCACATGTTGGACGAAGCGTAATAATAGCTGTAGGAGGGCATGTTGGGCGTCTGAGTGAGTATCCTGGGTCTCGCAGTGACTACTCAAGGATGTTCTTATACCTGCTCCTTGAAAGGTGTGTATAGAAGCTAGGCACGGCAGGGCGGTGCTGCCTCAAACATGGATCGCACGTGCCCTGTCCACATTGTGCTGTGACTTACTTTCCTGTCAGATGGCCTGGTCACCAGGGCACCCCTTCCCAGCGCTAAAGATGAAGTTGGAGCTGTAGTCCAAGGGCGAGAACTTCCCGTTCTGGCAGGCAATGACCTGCAATTCCGTTTCAATGTTGTTAAYCCCCATCAGAAGTGCCCACATGTCGGTTGCAGTGGTGGGATCCCTCAAATCTCGCTGCAGTCTCACACTGTTTGCGGTATCTGTTCTGTTCATTTCCATGTAAAATCTAGTAACATTATAACACAAAATGAGAGGGGAAGGAGTTAGTCTTCACCTTCCCGGCCAGTGGTTTCTTTTATGTAGGGTTCCAAAAGTCTACTATCATTTTATCAATATCTATTAATCTTGTGCCGTTGGCCCCTGCAAGGCTCAAGTCACCTACGGGTGTCCTGACCATTGGACGGAGCCCCCTTTCTTTGACCATGGGGTCCGAGTACTCGCTGACATATCTTATGAGACGGGTACACAAATTGTTCTACTCGGCAAAATCATAGGTAACAGGGCCTCGAATTTGGGTTGGTTTCAGCAATATGATCTCTCTCGGTGGGGTTTCGATTACCTGTCCACCTTGATTGTCAATGATCTGGCTGAGCTCAATGACCGTTTCTACTAGTGCCAGCCGCTATTTTTGTGGTCTCTTTGGCCATCCCCGGCTAAGGCTCTATACTTCTCGGCGTAGTGCATCCTTATGTCGGACCACTTCCTCATGCTGCGAATAATCACCACTTCCCAACATCCGAACTGCTTCTTGTTCGTCTCTTTGGTTCGATCATGTTCATAACTGGCTCGGCGTTACCGAATTTTTATGAGCGTCCACTGTACGTCATGAGACAGCCTACCTTTCATGGCAACTTCATGCGTCACCCGTGTCGTATGTTTTCCAAGACATGCAGAGACGTGGCTAGTGAGTTCCAAATAGGATTTCCAAGCGCCTCAGTCATCGGGACCAACAGATAGTGCATTTGTACTTCTGCCTGTGAAGCGTATTGTCTAATTAGCGTTGACCACCACAGGGTTTCTGGAGGCGACAATTACAAGTGTGATATCGATATCAGGTCAGATGCAATCATACATCACATTGCTTTGGTTCATGGGTAGATATTGTGTCCATATGGAGCATGTAACTAACAAAGCGTTGTTCATTCCTTCCACCATCTGCATCCCGAACTGGCCAGGAATATGTTTGTCCGCTCGGGCAATTCAAAATATCCTCCTGCTTTGCTATATACCGGCGCGGGAGGGCATCCGAGTCAAGTCATTAGCCACACTGATTATCCAAAACTCACAGAACATTGTGATCGTTACCTTCTTCGATGGGATACCAGCATCGCCATRCCACTATCTCTCTCTAGGAACGAAGGGAAATTAACAGATATTCTCAAATGTCTAACGTGGAGACATACTCATCACCCTCAATAGTATCCGCCTCCGCCGCCTCCACCCCCACCTCCACCGCCCCCACCGCCTCCGCCTCCGCCCCCACCACCCCCACCACCTCCTCCCCCACCTCCGCCTCCTCCTCCTCCGCCTCCGCCTCCTCCGCCTCCTCCTCCTCCGCCTCCTCCTCCCCCACCTCCTCCACCCCCACCTCCGCCTCCTCCACCGCCGCCCCTACCATAATAGAATCTATATTGCATTATTTGCAGAGTTGGTTCAGGATACGGCGTTGGGAAACAACAGATGAGCTCGTCAAAGGTGAAGCTCTATTTCGAATGCTGAGCCCTCCGCTCTCACATAAAAGCTCCCACAACAGTAATTCGCACGAGCGTACTCTTTCAGATGGCCGCATTGTAGTGCCGTGCTTCGGAACGATCCCCCTAGATGGGGTTTGATAGGGGAAGTTGAACAGCAAATGATCATCAATAGAGATCATGATCTTCCGACAGGCAATCGAAGAGTTCCAACTCTGTTCTTAGTCAAGTTGAGCAGGTGGAGCCTGACGAGGTTCCAGCAGAGTTTGACATATCTCCAATTAAGTTATTTAAAAGTTCCGGGCGCCTCGGCGCTTGAAAGGGCGTTTAGGAATCCCTGAATAACCGCTTCGTTGACATATCGAATGAGAGAGGTCGCCTCTGCCGAGCGGCGGTTATTGTATTATATTGCGTTATTCCCCGCTTATGGATGCTCTTGGGAAACTGATTGCTTCATGTGGGGAGCCGTTTCGCGGGCGGCCGCAATTTCATTCTTTTGGGCATTCATCTAAGGCGTCAAAAGTAGAATGGAAGTTAGAGCCTCTATAGATTGATGCTGCGGATAGATAGGATGATAATTTTACAAGAAAGCGGGACTCCATTCGAGGCTGCAGTTATGAGGGAGCGTGAGAAGACGTTCTCAATGTAGAACACATTTCACAGCTTCTCTGTAGGTGCTGTATTACCCGTGCGGTTCTTTGGGACGGGTGCACCCGTTCYACGTTTTGTGCTCGACTTAAACACCTAACTCGTTGTTGCAGAATACTTATGTCACCCGCTTTTTGGTGGCTACAACTTGAACAAAACCGGTTGAGTCACCCTCATTGACCACGACCGATATCGAAGGTAATATACAGCACACTGCATAGAGCACGCTGTGCTTATAGTTGCGTTTGAATTATGAGTGAGAGGAACATAAGTATTCGTTTTCCACCATCACAGATATCATCACATAGTCGAAACAGCGAAAACATGAAGGAGGTTATCAATGAATTGGCATTTTAGCATGTAAGAGTTTGGGAGATTTCTTCTGTCCACGAACTTGGTTCCAATGCTGGAGGCAGGGAGTAAGTAAGTTGTTCATACGATCTACCAGTAGGATGTCAGTACCTTCGCACATTCAGCGGCCGAACCAACCTCCACCACCTCCACCGCCGCCACCGCCCCCGCCAGGAGCACCAGGAGCACCTGGGCCACCCCCCCATCCACCACCTGGGCCACCAGGAGCGCCAGGCGCGCCAGGAGCACCCCCGCCTCCCCCCCACCCGCCGCCGCCGCCACCTGGGGCACCTGGGGCACCAGGAGCACCAGGCCCGCCCCCTCCTCCCCATCCTCCACCCCCGGGAGCACCGGGAGCACCGGGAGCACCGGGAGCACCGGGGGCCCCGCCGCCTCCACCCCAACCGCCTCCACCACCAGGAGCACCTGGAGCACCTGGAGCACCGGGGGCACCGCCGCCACCACCCCAACCGCCACCACCACCAGGACCGCCAGGACCACCCGGGGCGCCTGGAGCACCACCGGGACCGCCAGGAGCACCCCCGCCCGAACCGCCGTCACCCCCTTTGCCTCCAAAGCCGAAGAACGACATGTTTCTAATGGTCGGAACAGTCAGGCGTTGCACATTCATTGAGAGAAATGCGTTGGCGAAATACCTGTTTAACTCAAATTGATTTTGATAGGCAGTGTTGCGCTATAGGCATTGCACCATGTCTGGGACTTTATCTAATCTCTACCAATCCTGATTCCGTGGTGGGATCCGGGCTATTTCCTAAAATTCAACCCCAGAAGTTCAAATCTGGGGTGCAAGGTCATTTGAAGAGAATGTTTCGAATGAATTGTTTCAAGCCCTGAGGTGGTTCTTCTGCACCGGCGTTTACAGTAATCACGGGGGACCAAGTTATTCCTCACTATCAGCCCTTCAGCAGCTTAGAGTGGCATGTTATCGGAGCTACTCAAGAGCCGATATCAATCTCTCTTCCAGACTTCGTCCGGTGTGAGAGCGCATTGCTCTGAGCGCTTTTCTGGACACAGCCTTACGGGCCTTTTGCGAGCTTCCCTGCATAAATTGGAAACTGGGCGTCTGTATAAGCGCTTGCTCCATAATTGGCCTTCTATCTTTGGTGATCATCTGTCGAGGATTCTTATCAGGTCTTCCAAGCAATGTGTCAAAGTCTGAATTCGGTATATCAGGAATGCTAGAAGCCTCTTTTCCTCGTTTTTGGAAGTGTCATAGGACAGGATGTCCATCCGATATGATTTTCTCTTTTTACTTACCACATCTAGAATTCGTGTGACATCTTGGACGAGCCTGTCCTGGATATAAAGGTTCATGGCTTCACCATACCTCCCCCAAGTCGAATCATTCTTATTACGACAATAACAACTATGGGCTCTAACCGCATGATGCTTGGTGGTGGTGGAGGTGGCGGCGGTGGTGGAGGTGGTGGAGGAGGAGGAGGCGGAGGCGGCGGAGGCGGTGGTGGTGGTGGTGGTGCCGGCGGAGGCGGCTGGTAAATATGTTAGTTCCTTTTTACCCTCGACACAAAGACATCAAGCTGACCATTTCCTATGTACAGTCTTCCGACCATGTCCATGTCAACCATCACAACCCCCGGAGTGGATCATACGCGGTTTGTCTTGGTTGGTCATCTTATACCGTGTCATTCGCCCGGCTTACCCATCTACACAGCAAATATCCAGTTGCCATGGACTGTCGAATTATTTTCTTGTATTGTGCTCCAATGTCTCAAGCCTGGGAATAAATCAACTGTATTCACGTCAGGAAAACCTCGAACATGTCAGCGTCGGGCCCTTTGGCCTTGAGACAACATCATTCTTAAGCATGAGTGCCCTTACCATACTTGATTTCAAATTCTCTGCAAATAGTATAAGGGTTATCTGGGAACAGTCCTCAAGGGGGCCTGTGCGATGCGCCTCTACTCGAAGCCATCTTGAAACAAATGGATGTGTGTTCTATGTTTTTCAGCAACTACCCCTTCAACATAYATTCAGAAGYTAAAATTATACTAACGGTCGGTATTGGGCATCCTAATTAAGGGCATAYTCTAGTGGGCCTCTGTCCCATCGTGTTGCACCAGCCATGACCTCTTCTCATCCGCCCTCCTCGCCCTGATCTCGGCATGCACAGATAGCTTGTGTAGTGTGTATTAGCGTTGTGAGTGCCACGCCGACACTAACATATAGCCCGACCCAAGAAGCAACGAATCTAACGATGCGCTCTTTCTTCTCCTTCGATTACCCCGGCGGTTGCCAGTGAACTTTGTATATTGATAAACACTGGGCGGCGTCAGTGATCAGTCTTACCCCTTTCGGATGCGGGGTAAATTAGAGTAAATCGGCCCCTTGATGGGAACTACGTCGCCGATTTCCGGATTTGGCAAGTCACCCGACGAGACGGGTGCACATCCGGCATAATACAAACTAGTTCTATGTTCCAAAAGGCTATGGATATAATACAGCACAAGTCGAAATAATTGCGTTTGCCCAGCAGAAGAAAATCGGGTGCTTTTCTGCAAGCTAGAGGCTCACCCGTTTCAGCGAAATACCAGACGAAGGTACCTCAAGCGTCCTCGTTCCATCCTCGTGCTCAATGAAATAGATGATATCAACAGGCGCACGACGGGGCGAATATCCTGGATCATTGATAACCCAAAACGGCATACACCCATAGTGCAATTTCCCACTATAAGGTCGGTAYCCTTTGGCAAGCCTGAAAAACCAGCCAAGTAAGCTTTCACAAGTCTCACACGTATCATCATTTTTGCCAACGTACCGGAACTCCCCATCCCGTCCGGTAGACGCAAGGGCCACTTTTTCTGGCTCATCGTCGCGCAGAACAGCGAGAATATCGTTCCCTTGAATCGTAAACTTGTCCATCCACATAGACCCGTCGTCGACGCCGATCACAGCCGTACTGTTCGAAGCTTCGGATTTCCAGGTTCCAGCGTACAGTTCTCTGGTACTCCTTGCATGGACTACATCAAAGGCTCGTTGGAAGTGTTTGAACGCCTCCACTATGACTTTCTCCGTATCACCATATGTGCCCGTCGTGAGAACGATGACACCAAAGGATGATGTGGGGTTGAACGCAAAACCAGCGTAGTGGCCCATAAATTCACCYACTTGTAGAATTCCTCGTTATTTTGATGTGATGATCTTCAGAAAAGAAAGTGGACGTACGTTTYTGATAGACACGTTGTCGCCGGTCGTAAGAATCAGTGATCTTGAGGATTTCCCACACTAAACCAGCCTCTGTCATATCGTCCATCCATGCGTACGTCGGCCTCAACCACTCCCTAAGACTATATGGAGTGATGAGACTTTCGGGGCGCGAAGGATCCAAAAACATTTGCATGACCTTTGTCAAGTCCGCAACCGAGGATAGCTGGCCATAAGAAGGGTTCATCGTTGCAATATCCACGTCCTAGAAAGTGAACATGAGTCAATTTGAGGAGTGGAAATAGATAATCACGCACTATTTCAAAGCTATCATAAGATGCGACAGCCACTTGAGCTTTATTTTTCTCCGTGACTAAGAACGAGCTTCCATTCATACGAAGAGGATCAAAGATGTCTTTTTGAATAAGCTCCGAGAAGGTTCTAGCCCGGCCTCCCCAAGTCTGATGTGCAGCAAGAGCAACCATGCCAAGGAGCGCATACCCAGTGTTTGAATACAGCGGAGGAGCATTGGGATCATTGGAGAGGGGGTACGATTGGACGGCTTCCAATATTTCTCTTTTCGTGGGGATAGGTCGTCCAACGTAATGTGGTAGTCCAGCTCCCTCCATACTTTCCGGCCAATCCCAGAGTTGTGCRGGAGGAAAATCTCGGGGTATGCCAGATGTATGAGATGCTATCTGACGAAGGGTGATGGGCTCTGGTATATGCATGGCACGCTCAGCGGGTGACTGTGGGTATGTCGCCCAGCCCCCAGGATGATAACGGAACTGAGGCAAATATTTTCTAATATCGTCGTCCCTTGCAAATTCAAAAAATGAGAGTCAGGTATGACGGAGTGTTCGCAATGGTTGTTACATACCACTTGATTGCGCCCCTTTCCTTGAGAATCCACAACTCTAGCGCAGTGAACATTTTAGAGACGGAGGCTACACGATATATAGTATCCTCATCAACCCGTCCGCGTTGTGCACCGGTTTCGTTTGCACGTCGCAGGCCGTACCCTTTAGAAAACACAGGCCCATCCGGAGTCACCACAGCGACAGTGATACTGTCAACAGCGTCCTTTGAGGCGATCTCCCTCAGAACTGCATCAAACTTTTGCGAAGCCAATCGAATTGGGTAGTTGTCTGCACGAACCGCCCGCATCTGAATCGGCGGAAGTGGGGGGCGACAAATAGCATGTTTGGGTCGACGCGAAATACATTTTGGTAAATGGATGTTGAGATTGAAGACGTGGTAGTATCCGGCAGCGTAGACTATATAGAGAATAATCACTGTTTTCAGAGTAAATCCAAGCGATGCATGGCGCCGAGGAGAGCTAGCTGCGAGAGTTTGTGGTGGATCATTAGGGTGAGGAGCCATAAGGATTAAGCGCTCTCTGCAGCCTGTCAGGTGTTAAAGTAGTGCTGTGGGACACGTGCTCAAGTCTCTTTGTGAAGTTACGGTATTTTCGCACGCACAAACATGCAGGGTGCGCATGTGCAATCAGTATTGACCGCAGCCTACCGCAGCACTCTGCACGTAACCCTCCCCCTTGAGGCAAGTCTGGATATGAACCTGGAAAGTGGACTCGAGGCTTGGAGAATGGAGGGGCATTCGTTTGAGCTGCTGTGACTGTTTAGAGCCTGGAATCTAAGAGGTTTCACACGCGCGGCTATTGTAAGTGGAGGTATCGATACCGTGTAATGCTGAGTTGGGCTGGTTGTAGCCAACATGGTTGGAGCCAAGCCCAGAAGGGCAGGAGGAAAGTAGTCGGTATCAGGAAAGGGGAAATATATATATGATGCCAATGCGGCAGGCGTATCTAGTAATACTGGAGTGGGTGGGTGGGAAGAAAGCGAAAGCAGAATGGCTCGATGGAGCGCAGAGGGAGAAAGGGGGAGGGCTCCCAGACTAGGAAGATGGGGGGAGAGGAGAGAACCAGAGGACGGCACAAAGGGTGCGCCTGTGAYATTCACGACGCAGTGCAAGAACTCGCACCTGACTCGTGCCTCGCCAGGTCCAAACACTTTGTTAGGTATTTTGACTAGGATATCATCGGCTAGCTATCCAGTAGTTTTCTCGTGTTGTACAGTACATGTAGGAAGTTTGAAAATACACTAGTTGCTTTTGAAACCTTCGTCACGGAAGCCATTAGCTCTGCAAAGCGAAAAAGCGCTTGCCTTTTTGTCGGAACCTAGTCTGCATGGTTGCTAGATGCGCCTCTCAGATCCATGATAGTACCCACATCACACCTCGATCTGCCCATAGTTGACTCCACTGATCCCTGTACGGACAATTATTAATAAAACAGCATCCGAATGATTTTCGCACCCCCTTGTTTACTATGGAACCCATATGCAGCAACTATCATAACATAGAACCCGTCGCGTAGTCCGGTAAACGATTGAGCACATTTTCTTATCTCGAGCTGCTCACTTGGCTCACTTGGTTATGGAGCTCCGTGTTTTACCAGCCACACATGGCTGAAGAACCAAAACTTTTGTCATCATTTCCACAGCTAACCAGCTCCGAGCCGCTAACAGTAGGCAACATCCATAACAAGAAACTAGAGAAGAGACCGATAGTGCTAAGAACATAGAGTGAATGAGGAGATCAATGCAAGACTTCAATCTGCTATTTCCAGATTCCAATATCTATAGGTACAATTAATAATCATAACCGCATTTCTCAAGCAAGAAGGGGCAACATACTCGAGATACGACTTTGTCCGACTGAAGGTAGCCCTTTAGGAGCGGCGGCCTCCGCCACCTCCACCTCCACCTCCACCTCCACCTCCACCTCCTCCGGGGCCGCCTGGGTTTCCTGGATTGCCTCGTGCAGGAGGACACCCACAGGGTGCGCCATTAGCGCCAGGAGCTCCATTATTGCCTTTGTTTCCATTACCTCCGCCACCCCCACCGCCTCCACCACCGCCWCCCCTTCCTCCACAACCTGGTGTTCCTGGCGTACCAGGATTACCTGCTCGGCTAGAACCCACGGAGCGGTACATGATGMAGAGGTTGTAATAGGGGCTGTTAGTAGAGTTCGATGATTGTTCTGGGGGGAGTGCTGGAGCACACACAAGCTCGCTCTTGGCTTTTATCTAGCTTAGCTAGTCTCTACACCTACAAGCACGAGGTGCCCCTACATGCCCTCCGAGGAAATGAATATACGGAGGTTATAGGATCGAACCAATGGCAATATACGACATTGAYATTCAATCCTCATATGCTTCTGGTGTATCACTTGAAGCGCACAGACAACATCCCTGCACGCAGAACTAATGCTGTAATGCGGAAAACGCATTGTTATTTGATTATAGAATATTCCCCGCAGCATAGAAGCTCGACATGTGGCCAAAGAAGGACATCCTAATGAACGAAAAAGTCACATTCAAAGATCGCTGGCAGAGGATGATGATGTGAATTCTCTACGGGGGCTGCGCTGATCCCTTTGAGCGGTAGAACAATACATACCAGCCTCAAGACATCCACATTGTGCCCACTACTATAGCTTGTTCAACTCTGATTGTTTCCTACACAGCACGCCGCGGTCCACAGCTAACGATTCTGGTGGCAAGCCCTCTTGCAGGTGCTGTGGATCCACCCTTCAAGAGGTAATTGGACAAGAATAGAAGCTGTATAAATCATTATTACTCATTCAAGCTTAGAGCGCAGCGTACTACTGCTGTAAAATAGACGGTCAGAATATCGTCAGGATGTAGCTTCTAATCAGGTCTCACATTCACATCATTCAGGCGACGTTCAAATCCTCTATCTCTCATGGCCCGGGACAAACCGARGGCTCGCTAGAAGTGTTTGGACACCTGTCCTACAACAATGTATAATGTTAACTACCCACCTCGAGAATTGGGGACTCTAAATGACAACATAAGATTGATACAGATCCGAATAGTGTTACCTCACTTGACTTGCATGTTATATATACCGCTCAGTGTGATTATCGATGCACCGCCCTCGGCAGAAATAGGGTTACATATAACAGCGAGTGGGCTGGGATGAGGAATGACCTATGGGCCTGACACTGGCACGGAAGGTGCTGTGTCAGATATCRTCTCGCTCTAAATGAGAATAGTGGATCGGCTCTGTGTGGAGAGCAGTCGCAACCCGAAAACAACTGGATGGCCGAATGTGCTCTGGTGAACCCTCCCTACTCTTCATCGGAGACTTTCGAGGTCATTCAGGCCATCGCTTCCCTCTCTGGTACATATCTCAGGGTGATTCCCATCATATATGCGGTCAACCTTTGGCATACTTTCAAAATCGCATTGAAAGTGGATACATCTGCATGTGTTCTCAAGAGAATGTGACATTTATAGAGCGAACACGTAATTCAATCCTCATATAAGGCTCGGTGAAAAGGAGCGTGGTAAATCAAAGGAATAAAAGATGAGCGTTATTTGGGATGTCTGTACGGCTACTGTAAGCAAAATGCTGAAACGAGCAARAAGAAAGCAACATACGCAAGGACTTGTATTTTAGCCAGCCATGAGTATGAGATTTTTGTCCCAACGTTAGTACCAGCCACCGCCTCCGCCGCCTCCTGGATTGCCCGGATTTCCTGGGGCAGGGGGGTACCAAGTGCGTTTCTGCATACGGTAGTTGCACTGGAATGCAACATTGTGGTGCCGCAGATGCCCCCAAAGTTCCGGAAGCATGACGGGCGTCTGTTTTATACCAACAGCAGCCCTGTGCTTTCATTAGAYAGGTGTGCAAGGAAGCCCCTGACCATGGACAATTCCGTTCAACATCCACAACAATCGGGGCCACCTTCCGATGAGGCTGCATCCCTCGAACGTGCATCACACATGCCCTGTTCACATTGTGCTGTGACTTACTTTCCTGTCAGATGGCCTGGTGGCACCCCTTCCCAGCGCTAAAGATGAGGTTGGAGCTGTAGCCCAAGGGCGAGATCTTCCCGTTCTGGCAGCATCGGGGCGCCTGACGAGAAGGTAGGCCGCAGCCCACATTATTTTGACACTGCGAGGGTAGCCAATATACATTTATCGCATGTTCGAACAGGGTAGCTGCAAATTCGGACTTGGCATTTTAGTTTGCCTGGCATTCCTGAAGACCGTCCATCAACAAGGATCTATAATTCGTTTACTGAAAGTATGAGGTTGCGACCGYTGCAAGTGGATGAGTCGCTAGTATTGCGTCCAAATGCTAAAGAAGTATTTACGACACAACAACGGAGCTATATTCACCCACATTCTGGTACGAGTACCTGATGTGGAGGTGTGTCTCGMATTATCCCAAACAATCTGGTATGACTGCGCAAAAGCGTTATTGTTCGYTTCATATCCTGTGCGGTTTAGGCGCCATCATGTCCCGCTCTGTGTCTCGACACAACAGCACTACCGGGGATCAAATCAAGGAGATGCCAAACGTCAAGGTATCACGAATGGCCATATGCTATACCTTCCACATGCATACTTTCTCCGAGTACTTGATATCTAAGGTTCAAGCATCGAACAATATTCCTTTTGTTTGGTTCCATTCGCCGGCACAACACAATGAGAACGGTTACATTAACCAGGGGGGAAAGAACAGCTAACGGAAATGTCAAATGAACAGAAGGATTACAAAGCCCCCCTTCACTATATCCGAAATTCCTGTAGGTCCCCCTACCATCTAATCCGCGACAGGAATTGTATAAGCCAGAACAGGATTCAATGATGCTTTACAAGCCATTTCCCCGARAAATGGACTCGCAACTCTCACCTGATTACATTCCTAGCGCCAAAAAAGAGACAGGTGACGGGAAAATGAGAGGATTTCGAGGAAAGGTGTACCTTTRTTCTACTACACRGTCCGTATCAAGCAAAGCTGTTAAGTTCTGTGTGCAGGKATGTTCTTCGTCCAGAGTTCTAACACCACCATATAAGAGTGTTGTTCCGTTTATATACTATGCGGGGTGACAAACGCCCTGGAATTGAGGCGTGGTGCCCATACCTAACGTAACTTGTTCTTCTACTAAGTGGCTCACTGTCAGGGTGAATAATACCAGTATATCGACCAAATCTTGCAATCCCTCATGCTGCGGACTTTGTCATGTATATTTCCCGGAGTGGAATATTTCGTCTGATTTGCTTCACCAAGTAGTTTATAAAGCTGAGCATAAGCCTACATGGGCTTCAGTTGTTTCCAGACTCCCCCAGACGCAATTACAACCTTCGTATCATGTTCAGCTTCTTTTTTTCATCGTATTCACAAACAACCACTACTACTACTAGCAGTCCCAGTACCTCTGGAAAGCCAAGCAGTCAGGGCTCCCCAGGCACGCCGGGAGCGCCAGCCAGACCGGGCTGTGGAGGAAGAGGAGGAGGAGGAGGAGGAGGAGGGGGTGGCGGTGGTGGGTCTGACGGATTCAATGGCCGCAATGGTGCACGCGGTGCTGATGGAGCACCCTGTGGGTACCCTCCTGCCAGAGGAAATCCTGGTAACCCAGGAGGTCGTGGGGGAGGCGGAGGTGGCGGAGGTGGAGGTGGTGGTGGAGGCGGTCGGCCATAGTGCTGGGAGGAGAACGTTAACAGTCTGATTGTCCGGAAGGATGAGTACCTGAGTAGATTTCTTCTCCTCGGTTCAGAAACTCGGCTTACTTATGATTGATATAGATATGGCAAACAATGAAAATGAAATATCCTTCTCCCTTTCAATCACTTCGTATATACTTGCGCCACGATGCGAACRGTGATTTGAATATCACTTGTTAGATCATTTGCAGATGTATTCAACTTACTACATATATGATGGTCTTCTAGGCCTTGGATCTCTCATTAAATCTGATAGACACTGTTTATCTCCTTACAAGCGCGAAGGAAACGATTTGTGGCAGTTCATGGTCCGGCCCACGCATTGCGCCGAAAGTGCCGCATCGAGGACAGGACACAATCCATTGGTTTAGAATCCTTATTTTCACCAACGTCATCCCCCGCCGTTGCTACAAGTTGAACAGAATAGGAATGTTCATCGCAGTGGACCATGGTCGACATTGAAGGTAGCATACGGTACGCTCGGTGCAGCACAGTGCGCTTGTAAGCCATATTGGAGTTGTGAGACTATGAATATTTGATTTCAACCGTCAAAAATAGCGTCATGCAATCAAGAGAGGAGGGAAGCTATTGATAATTAGCATTCCTTTCGACGCCTTTTTGAGAGCTTCCTTCCAGCGATGGATTTGGTGGCACTGCTGGAGGTAGAGTGTAAGTAGGCTATTCGTATTAACCATTGGCAGGAGGTGATACCATTGTCATTTCAGTAACCAAACATGGGCATGGGCCTATTGCCACCACCACCTCCTCCTCCACCTCCTCCTCCACCTCCACCCCCACCAGCAGTAGAGTTATTCTGGCTCATGCGTATTGTTGTCGGTATCGTAAGTGTTTTGGTTTGTGGAGGCTTAGGGGAGGACTCTCGAGTTTTTATATTGCTGGGGCAGCTGACAGTTCCAGATATGGCGATTGCAAAAACGCGCAATCTTTCTTGTGCGGTGGGAATACTTCCACCGCGTCTTGTACCTGATGACCTCGACTAAAACGGCAGCTATTAGCCCAGATCTTGGGCTATCTGTACGTGAGCCTCAGTTTGTGCGCTGATGCTCTGCTTGGAAATCTGATGACACTTGACAAGAGATGATAATCACAGCTGAACAGACTAGAAATTCCGATGTTCTAGGAATCGAAGGCTAGTGGTGGTGGCATAGATATATAGCCAAACGCGCGTCAATGCAACTCTAAGCGATTGGCTGGAAGGCTCCCCAGCGGCGAGAATCCCCACAAACTTATCTAGAGCACCGTTTGCACACAATAAGAAATCTGAGAGCAAAGGGAATTCGGGCCTTGGCCAGGATCCGGTCGTATTTACGATATAATACTTGCTAAAGGTGCAAGCGAGTAGAATATCCATGGAGATCCGAGAGGTAGAGAAAGATTTATCCAGGTAATGGATGGTCCTGACATCCGAAGTTCACAACGCTCGGCCCAGTGTAAAGACCTGACAAACTCGTAGCACCTATGCTATTGAAGAGACGTATTGTGATGTGTGATCGAGAGGGGTGCGAGATACGACTGCTACTGCTAGTCGTGGCGGGTCTTGATCCAAAGGTTTTTAGAATGAGTAGTAGACTTCGAAACGATACTGAGGAATGAAACTGGGGGGTGGTGAATCTTCGCGTCGTGTTCACTGCCCTGGTACTACACTTACAAGCCCTATTTAAAGTAGCTACGTGGTGTAGACTAGAACAAAAGCGAAGATATAGAAACAAAAAAGAAGAGAAAAGGAAGGAGCCAGTTGAATGGCTCATCAAATAGCCCGGCGACGTTGCGGTCGCGAAACTCGAGCTTAATGGGTAGGTGTGGGGAGTAGTGGGTGAGAAAATAAAAGAAACAAGAAAAAGAAAGAGACAAAAAAAAAAAAAAGAAACGGCGAGAAAAGAAAAGAGAAAGTGAGTACATACAGGGAAACAGTGGGCGTTCGAGTTGGCCCTTTTTGTGGGACGCTGCGGTCCGATATGCAGAGCTGGTGTGCACTGGGTGATCCGCGGCTCATGCGGGGGTGAATTTGAAATGGTGGGGGCGGGAATTGCGTCGTCATCGAGTATCCGGAGTAGTGAGGGGAGGATGAGCGTCGGGTGCTCTGCAGCCAGCGCGTGTCCGATCCTTACACTATTTCAAACAAGTTGAAGTCACTCGATTGAGTTCCAAGTTATCAGGACGTATGATACTTTTTAGCTGATGAATCACACTTTTCACGACAACATCCAGCCACAAGCTGCAATTGCATATCTGTGTTAGTTGTCCATGAACTACTTCCAGCATCATCCCTGCATGTGTTTCTGCCTTCGTTAACGGTCGACTCAGGACAAGATTGGAACTAGATACCGGCTCTCATTTCCCTTCATTGATGTATTTTCCCTTGTCTCCCTCGAATTCACATAACAAGGCCCACCCACGGTTATTGACATAGCCAACCCATTCCCCCAGTCCTTCAGCGACCAGTCAGCCTATCATCCAACGGTTTCCATCACTGGGCGACCTTATCAGCCGTCGCTAGGCTCGGCTCGTATGTTGCACCCACACTCCTAGGTCAATAAATAATGGACGTGCCATCGCTCAGGATTA